>VZRM01005900.1:560427-584133 GCA_013397955.1 Grantiella picta
TTTTTTTTTGTTTTTTTTTTTTTTTTTTTTTTTTTTTTTTTTTTTGTTAAGAAAAATAAAAACACTATACAGGTCACTCTTTTATTTATAGCTGCTTTTACTTATCCCTCCAATACACATACTCAGCACTGCAGGCCCAGGAGGGGTGCAGTTTTCAATACTTTACTTCCAATTCTTCTTAGGTTAAAATAATCTAAACTTCATGGCTGGATTTTCAAATAAGCCTAAAGTGTTTAGAGGCTTAAATGCTATTAGAGTTCAAAGCAATTTGGTTGCATGACCTCTTTCTAAAAGCCATTGTTCATACGTGGAGGGACTTTCAAAACTACTTATGGCCCAGATCAAAACCAATCAATCACAGCCTCAGATCCCTAAATAGTTTTACAAGGCGTGCAACAAGATATTCAAACCCTTGGAAATGAGGGGGAGTAAAACACTGAAGCATTTAGGGGGAAGTATTGCTATGTGGCTGAGCTTGATGTGCTGAGAAGGGTTTTTAAAGGCACATATGATGGGCTGGTGTGCATATCAAGGATCTGCTGTTTTAATGACAGGGATTTGGTGGCAGTTGTAGATATTTAGTTGTATGAATAGCTTGGTGTTGCTGTAGCTTTTCCACTATGGGGAGAGCAATCCGTAGCACTATAAACTGCTTTATAGCTGTCTAAATGTGACTGTATGGGAGAAAATAGCAATACAGCCATATTGATTTTTTAAAAAATCGTACTCATAAGTGATATTTATACTTGTCTGCTGATTTTGGCTGGAGTAGAGTTCATTTTGCTCACAGGACTGTGGTTTGGATTTGTGCTGAAGCAGCCTTGATAACCCAGGGATGTTTTCACTGTGGCTGAGCAGTTCTTCCACAGCATCCGGGCTTCTTCTGCTCCTCCAGTGAGGAGGCTGGGGATGCACAAGGAGCTGGGAGAAGACACAGCCAGGACAGCTGACCCCAGCTGCTGCAAGGGATATTCCAGACCATATGGCACCATGCTCAGCATACAAAAGTGGGGAAAGAAGGAAGGAGGAAATTTCTGGAGTGATGGTGTTTGTCTTCTCAAGTCACCATTCCAAATGTGAGGGAGCCCTGCTGTCCTGGGGATGGCTGAGCACCTGCCTGCCCACGGGAAGTTGGGAATTAATTTCTTTGTTTGCTTTGCTTGTGTGTGTAGCTTTCGTTTTACCTATTAAGCTGTCTTTATCTCAACCCACAGGTTTTCTTAGATTTATTCTTCCAATTCTCTCCCCCATCCCACCTGGGGAGTGAGTGAGTGGGGCTGAGATCCCAGCTGGGCTTAAACCATGATAACTTGTTAAAGGCAGATACACATTATCCCAATCTTAATTCTCCTTGAAATACCAAAGAAATGGCATGTTTAAATCTTCATTTCAGCTGGGAAGACCTCAGATTTTGTGCCTCACTGGTGCTGGCACTGTTCACACACCTGTGAGTGAATGATGCCTTGTCCTCACTACCACACTGGCTTTTGCTTTTGAATGAAACAGCACAGCATGGGAGGGTGTCCATCTCCCATTTCTGCCCTAATAAGCCTTGTTCTTAGAACATTTTTCCCAATAATTACCCTCCATCTTTTGGCTTCACCTCATGCCCATTCACCCTTGATGTGGCCAGCATGGGCAGATTGCTCCCCTCACCTCCAGCGATGCCCTGGGGATATCATTACCAAGAGCCCAGCACTCTCCCAGCTTCTAATTTGAATTGCAGATGCTGGGAGGGACCAAGACCTCATGAAGCCGAAGGTCTGTGACCACCTCTGATGTTCTCATGTCATACCTTGCACGAACATTGAGGAGCTGAAGAGAGGCAGTTAAGAGCAGGGACTGTTGTAGTGCCTCATCTGCCTTTCTGCTGTAAGGTGCTTGCAGTGAGCAATTAGGTAAAGTGTTTATGCAGATGTGGCAGGGGACATTGCCAAAAAAAGGCATTAAAATAGGACACAAAGGGGGGGAAGGGGTGAGGACATCAGTGAAGGTAGTGAATGTGGCACTGAGCTGTGCCACACCAGGAAAGAGTGCTGAGCACACTCTGGCTTTAGTGCCACCATCACCTCTTCTGTACCAGCTGGGGCATGGATACCTGGCTCAGGGAGAGCTTTGGAATGACAATTGTGGGAGAAGCTCCTGAGGCCTCACAACACTAAGGAAATTATTTTCATTCCCTTGGGAAACAGGCCTTGCATGCAAAACCCTGTGGGTTTGTGTCGTCAGGGGATAGGAAGGTTCCAGGACTCAGCATCTTTGGGAACAGGGGAAGGCAGGCGGGGTTCAGTAGGAAGGCAGCCCAGGGCAGCCAGGAGATGTGGCTCAACATGTGCAGTGGAACTCAGTGCAGTGGAACTTGGTGCCATGAGGCTGCCTGGGCACCAAACTGTTCCTAACTTGCCAAGGTGGAAATGCCTCCTTCTCAGGTGGATTGTAACTTCTGATACAATTCTCTTCGGACTCTAAAATCTATGCTCTGCTGGGATTTTGTTAAGATCTTGGCTGGTAGGCAGGCAGCCAGTGAACTTCATCCCCAGGCTTCTTCCTAACCACATTTCCAGGGCATCCCCACTTTGTTTTACCCTTTCAGGTACTCTTCAAAGTTGGACTCGGGGGAGGGAGGAATATCATGTTTATGCAGCACCAAGGTATAACTGGATACTCCCATAGGTCAGAAAATCCTGAAGATCAAGAGCCAGCAGATAAATGAGCCCATGGTAATAAAAGATTCTGCTTCACTAACAGATTTCTGTCACCAAAACATTTCCAGCAGCTAAAAAAAGATGGGAAAGGAGATTCGTTTTGCCTGACAGTTTTTAAAGCCCTTCACAACCTTCCTGCTTCCCCCTCAGATCTCCTTTAGAAGGAACTATTGTTTTCTCATTCCTCTTTCTCGACATGCTTATTGCTCACTTTTTCCCAACCAACCCTTCCCCTAGTGTATTTAAGACTGGCCCAACTTAAAACACTCATCAATATGGCTTCAATTATGTCCATTGGACAATGAGAAGTTTCCTGCATATGTGCCTGGTGGGATGGTGGAGTTATGGTTGAGTTCCCCCAACACCTTCAAGGTGTGCCATGAGCATCACTTCAGTGTGGACCTTCCTTCCCACCCCCAAATCCCTTCAGATGGACCCCCTTAGAAAACCATTTTGCTGTCAGAGTAGCAAAAGGGATGCAACAGGGAATACTGAGCCAGCTCCTGTAAATGAGGCCTTTTGACTACCTGGCAATTTTCATTATAGAGACAAAAGAATAATTTATGTTCTTTCACTTTTGGCTACCAAAATTATTTTGTCTCGAAACAAAGCAAAGGATTATTGGTTTTGGCTTCTTTAGGAGGCAAAATAAGTTTGGTTGATGAAAAAAGCTTGATTTAAGGGAGGTAGAAGTAAAACAAAAAATGGGATGAATGAAGAAAAAGTCACCAAATGTTTCATGCAATAAAAAATCCCCTAAGGTAACATTTGGAAAGACAAATTAGGTATTAAACCTCCTTTGTTTTATTGTCAGAAGTGGTGAGGTCTGGCCAAAATGGCACTTGCAAGCCAAAACCTGGCTGAACTTTCAGGAAGACTCTGAGCTACCCTAAGCACCCCTGTCACTTCTAAAAACTTTGCACCTGCATTTTTTTACAGAGGCAGTATTAAAGCTTGGGCCCATTGAGGGAAGCTGGTCATGTCAATAGGACCAGGCTGTTCACAGCCTCCTTTTCTGGACGGACACAGCACCTCTTCTCTGAGAGAAGAAAAGAAACAAAGCAGTGTTAAAAGGAAAAAATAAATCAGAGCAAATCATGTTTCAGCACAGCTATTATTTTTCTTTTCTCTGTATTTCCCCCCTCTCTACTGATATGTAAAAAAAATATATATTATGTTTTCCTTTTCTTAAATTATTTCTTTCTGCCTCAGTCCCAGCCGAAGTCCTGCCCTGTCATCTGGTAGAACTTCATGTTGAAGGGCCGGTAGAAGTCCCGCAGCCTCTGCACCACCTCCTGGTCGATGTCAGGGTGGGTCCTGCCTTTCGTCTTTCCCAGGCAGTGAGGTTTGCTGCTGCCTTCTGCCTTCTTCAGGCACGGGAACCCCTTGGTTTTGTTGAAGTAGAAGTGTTTGTCAGTGATGATCCTCTTGAGGCCCAGAAAGTCCTGGACCCTGCCCAGCTCCCCCGCGGGGTCGCTGATCAGCCTTTCCCCACTGACAAAGAGGATCTGCCCGATGGGAAAGTAGAGGAGCCAGTTTTCCAGGTGCTTGGCGTAGATGCCAATCTGGATGGCACTCCATGAGGTGTCAATCAGACCTGTAGTCCTGTTTTTGAAGGTCAGGCTCTCAAAGGTGGGGATGTCGGGCTTCTTGGAGAGCGTCTGGGTGTAGTCCGAGATGGCTCTGGTCACAGGGTCCCGCACCACCACAATGAGCTTTGTGCCCTTGGCCATGGAGGAGATGCGGGCTGGGGCCTCCTTGGTGACAAAGTAGCTGGGGGTCTTCTCCATGGTGATCTGGCCGTCCAGTGTCCTCGGCATCAGGTCCCTGCCAGAGGGGGAATGAGGGACATGTTAGTGCCACAAGCCCCTGGGCAGGGTGGGGCAGCTGCATGGGGCAGTGCTTGGGGATGTCCAGGGAATCAAGGCCCGGATGCTCCTGAGCCTCTTGCCTCTGCCCAGCTCTTCCCTCCTTCCATCTATTGTCAGGAGGCCCATAATGCTCTGATTCTGCAAACACCTGAAGTCATCCTTGATTTCCCACTTCATTTTACTGCCCATTTACCTGGAATTAGACCTGAATTCATTCTGCCTGTTCAAAGCCTGCCCTCTTGATGGGATCCCACCTCTCCTCTTGCAATGGCACTGTAGGAATGCAGCACATCTCAACCATCTTAATGCCCTAGCCCTTGAAATTCCTCCCTGCCCACATTGGGGTTTCCTGCACTGAGGCTTTAACTCCCTGGAATAACAGTGAATTCCTGGAGCAACAACACTCCTTTCCTGTAGGACAGAGGAATTTTCAACAGCCAGGATGCAAGACTTTATTTTTTGGTATTTCCAAGTCAAGCAGCAAGTTGTTGCCACATAAAAATGTGCAACATCAGCCTCCTGACCTCAGCAATTTCCTTCTTTCACCCGAAGACATCCCACACACAGGCTGTTTTGGGAAGCTCTCCTAGACTGAAGTGGGAAGGGGCTTAGGGCTCTGGCCAGAGTCCATCCTGCTCCATGAGAGTTCAGAGCCCTCCTGGGCCAGCACTGGGTGTGATTTGCTAAAGGACCACAGGATTTGGTAGCTGGATAACCTGAGCACCTTTGTGTTAAACAAGGCATGCTAGGAAGGTGTAGGAGCCATGTGAGCAGGGGATTGCTCCTCCTGGGGCTCCCAGCTCCACTCCTTGCTCCCACTTGCCACAACACATCCCATCCCTCACACACATCACTCCTGCATCAAACCCAGACAGGAGCCAGCATCCCCAAAATGCCAGATTCACACCACCACAATTCGGTTACACAAATCCATCCTGCTTTCCAGATTCTCAGCAGCTTCCCTCTCCACAGCTGATCTTCTGACAGTCCAGTTGTTCCCAGGGGGAATGGGAGATGGATTGGGGTGGCTGCAGCACTGCTGAGGTTCACCACAATGCCACCTGCAGTCCTCAGGGCAACTGCAGCCCCCTGTTGTGGAGCAGGAATGCCTTGCAAAGTGAGAGCCTTGCTGCCCTTGTAAAATCCTTGCTCACTTCTGTTACTTTGGCTAACTAGAAAAGCATTCTGGGAATGACTCAGCTAAACAAGACGTGAAAACCAAGTTACATAATTGTAAAACAATTATTAGAACCAATCAGTGCTCACAGTGGGCTGTGGTTGGTCACACCTGATGTTCCTATCGCGGTCTGTGGTGTTGGTTAAGCACATTTGTTGTGCCTCACAAGTATGGAAACTCATAACAAGCTAACAGTTTAAGAACCCTGGATTTTTGCAATGAAGTGTCTTTGCCATAGCATTGTGGAGATGCTGTGTTTAACACCGCAGCCCCTCACACCCTGACCCCCTGGCTCTGACCCCCTGTGTGAGATGAACTTCTCCCTGCCTGCCTTACTGCAACCACTTGCAGCAGCAACCTCTGATTTGCAAACCTGTGCAATATGCCAGGAAAATTGAACCCATCTATCAAAAAAGCAACAATGAAAAACCAACAACAGCTAAAAACAGCAATAATAACCAAACCTCAGGCTGTTATGTTACAAAAAAGACAGCAAGGAATGGCCCTTCCTAAAGCAATTACCTTTGCAACCACATTACATAGAGGCTGAGCAAAGACATGGCTCAAGAGAAGAAAAATCTTTGCTGAGGGTTTCTGTCTGGGCGAAAATACTCCAAGAATTTGGGACATTGAGGCTGGAGAATAAGCAAGCTGAGGAGTATGAAAGAACTCTCATGCATCCTGAAGAATGTGAAGACAAAGGGAATCACTGCTGACAGTAAGTGTGGCATTTGCTGGGCAGACACAATAATTCTACAGTGGAATGAGCCATCACCTGATGCTGCGAAGGCCAAAAGTATAAATGGTTTAGAAACAGACTGGCCAAATTAATGGTGGCTGAAATAAATAGGTGGCAATGAAGTACCAGAGTCCCAGTGCCCCTTCAGCTGTAGGGAGCCCCCAAACCTGACTGCCCTCAACTGGGAGGAGAGAACAGGAGGAGACCTACCATCCCCAGCTGTTATATATTTGTCTGTGAATGCTTTATACCATCTGGAAGGAGGTACTGGGATGGACCTCTCTCTTCTCTGGACCAGTGCAGCTGCTTCTATGGGGTTTTGCTCAGGACAGTCTCACTTTTGACCAGGGCATGGAGTGACGGACAGGACAAGGGGTGGTGGCTTTAAGCTGAAAGAGGGCAGATTTAGATTGGATATTAGGAAGAAATTCTTCCCCCTGAGGCTCATGAGGCACTGGCACAGGTTGCCCAGAGAAGCTGTGGCTGCCCCATCCCTGAAGGTGTCCAAGGCCAGGCTGGATGGGGCTTGGAGCAACCTGGGCTAATGGAAGGTGTCCTGCCAAGGGCAGGGGATGAAACTGGATGATCTTTGAGGACCCTTCTAACCCAAACTAGCCTATGGTGATCCTGTGAATCTCCCTTTTCCCCCATGTGCACCAAGCCTCTATTTCTCTGATGTGGTGGTGCTGCCCTGCAACAGCTGAGTCACATGGAATCCCCTGAACCCTTGAAAAGGTGAAGGAACCAAGCTGTACCCCCTTTCCCACTGCCTGCCAGCTCCATCCCCACTGATCCCTGTCCCTGTAACAACCTTCCACAGCTGAGAGCTGATGCTGAGCAAGAGCAGGAGCTGCTGAACCTGCAGAGGCACAAGGGCAGCAGGATGGCACTGAATTCTGTTTGTTCTCTGGTAAGTGCTGAAATCTCAGTGTGTCTTCCCAAGGGGGAGATTAACCCCACAGAAGCATGGCAAGGCTGTGACACAAAGTGCTCTCCAGTGCCCAGGAATGACCACACACCTCTGCTGCCACTGTGATGGGCAGGGACACACCAGGGCCATGGGAATGTGCTACCACAGCACTGGGGAGATGAATTAATTACAAAGAGCATCATCATGGACATAAACAGTTGCTTGGATGCCTTCTTGGATTAATGGCATCTGTGTCTTATTGCAAAAGACCCACTTGAAAAGACAAGAACCACAGGAATGTTTTTGGCAGGAGCAGCCACCAGTGAGCCCTGCCAGAATGAATGCATTCTATGACTTTAATTTTAGTAGAGACCAGAGCTTCCTTTAATTACTTAATAGGGTAGGAAGACTTCCCTCAAAGGGAGCATTTCACTAGGCATGCACACTCATATCTGGCCTTTTCCAAGTGCACACTTTCTTCCCAGCACTGGTGTCCAAGGTGGCTGGTCCTGTGTCTGGCCAAAGACCCTGCAGGTAGCTCTCAGTGAGGGTTGTGGCCCTTTCCTCACCCCGATGGGCTTTGCAGGACTTCACAACAGTTTGGATTTGTCTCCCCCGGGAGCTGCACAAGGTGGGAGGCACAGCCCCAGAGCTGGCAGCTTCAGAGGATGGGAATGGGGTGATGCTGTGCAAGGACTGAGCACAGGGATTAAGGTGACAGTCCAAGTGATGCACGTGGCACTGCTCAGGGACCTCCTGATGCACCCTGGTCTGCCAGCCCTTGACATCAGCATGTCAGTGCTGGGGTCACAGCAGGACATCCCAGTAACCACCTCAGACACTGCAGGCATGGGAGCTAATCCCTGGTGTATGTTTATTATGGCTTTTCTAGTTCTTTATGCTCAGTACAACGATGCCTTTAAAAAGCTGGACTCGTAAGTTTCCTATGGTGTTGGCTCAAGCCCTGCCCTGGAGATCAAAGTCCACAGAGACACCATCTCATCTCAAGTCTGTTTGTATCAAGAGCAAATCTTTGGGGAAAAAATCATCACTTTATCTCAAAAAACAGAATAAGATACCAGGTTCCAACTCACAAGACTGAGCACCCAAGGGCTGTGTTTCTGGCAATCCAGCTTTGAGGAGTGGATGCAACGAAAATGTTGGTGGTTTTTGCCACCAGCCCAGGCTGGATACCCACCTTGGCTCCATGAGGGGAGGGGAAATGGTGGGGAAGGAAAAACCCCTGGCTATGGATTAGAGCACCCAACGACCCTCCCTGCGTTCATGGCTCGAGGTGAGTTGCCAATAGATGTGATAACAAACACCTTAAAGCAAGCTGCAAAGGGAAAATCTCCCCTCTGTTAGTTTTCCCTGCTCAGCAGGTTTGCTGCAGCTGGATTTTCCTCCCAATCAATGTCCAGGGTTTGGCTGGGATTTGGAGCATCCCAGCCTGCAGCAGTGGTGGGAAAGGAAGTCTGTTGTGGTGGCAAGTGCTGTTTTTAAGGAAGTGCCACTGAAGAGGTCATCACAGGAAAAACCATATCAAAGAAATGCTGCTCTTTTTGAAACAGTCTGACAGCTCTGCCATCAGCTGTGGGACCTTGGATCCTGTGGAAAAGTCCTTCTGGTAAGGAAGGGCCAAATCTGCTCCCAGAAATGCAACACAGGGTCACAGCATGGATCAGACCCTCTAGACAGGGCAGAGAGGGAAAATGAACTGTCTGAGGGGGCTTATTTCATCTCTGACTTTTCTACAGAAACAGAGCCAGACACCCAGGAAGGAGCCAGGAAGGAGCCAGACACCGTGGTGACAGGCATGTGGCAGAGCTGGCAGTCCTGGGGGAAACACGGAGCTTTCCCCATCATGAATTGATCACACAAGGAGGGCAGAGAAACTGAGGCACAGCCAGCACTGTGGCTCGGTACAACCTCACACCCCCAGAGGGGTATGTGTTGCTCCCTGGGCCACTGCTGCCACCGGCAACTTGTCCTCTGCTTCCCCCACCATCTCTCTTTTTCTCCCAAATCACTGTAAGTAGTGACTCTGCAACAGAAACGCATAAAAAGCCCAAAACTCACTCTCACAAGCACTCCCCTTCCCCACCTTCAGCCCACACTCTCAGAAACACCATTACAGCATATTCAGATGACTGAGAAGAAAGATGCTCTAGCAAGAGTGATAACTTGATGTAACCAGGAGTATATAGAAATTTAAAAAAAACTGCCCAAAGAGATTAATTCCTCCCTCCCATGAGGCCAACAGCTAAGCCCAGGGGCTGTGCTGCCCCAGCAGCTCCAGCAAGGCTCTGTATTTGCTTTGATGAGCTGTGAGTGTACATCAGAGTGAGCTGAGCCTCCTGCTTTGCCTTCCTTTAGATCTCAAGTGAAATCAATACGCGGAAAGACACATTTCAGGAAACAGAGAAAAATTTTTTTAAAAAACCCTCCAAGAAAAGCTGTGATACTGAGGAAGTTGAAAGAAGAGGGGCAAAAGATCACAGAGGTCTGCAAGAGAAAAAAAAATTTCTCATTGTGCTGCTGGATGTAAAATCAAATCCAACTGGCATTAATAGCAAAAGGACACCCTTGCCACTGATTTTAATGAGGATGGATTAGGATGAGCTTGGAGCAAAATAAGAGGAAGGAATAGTCCTAGGAGAGGACAAGGAGCCCTGGGTCTCTTCTATTGATGCCTGATGACTTTTTGTCTTTTCTTTTTATACCCTTTTTATACATTTTTGTACCCTTTCCCTCTCCTTGTACCATTTACACACTTTGTACCTTAGTCCCACATATTTATAATTCTTGCAGTCTGATATTTAGCTTCGTTTGGGGGTTTTGCAAAGCAGGAAGACCAAACATTCACAGTAGGAGGCCAAGGGCTCTACATTATCTCAGAACTAGAGGCTCCAACCTTGGGTGAAGCCTTTTCTCTGGAACATATTTTGCAAACTAGGCTGTAATCTCATTAGGTAATTAGAACAGGGGGACAATGACTTCATTTATTAAGTCTCTTACTGGGGGATTTTAGGTAGATATGCTAATTTGCAAGGTCCATAAAATTGTACATGCATTATACGGTGTGTGCTCCTCGGTGTTTTCACCTTTAACGAGTTGTGCACCTAGGATCCTATTAAAACCAAGGTAAAAACCTTTTTCCCTTTTACTGCTATGTCTGTTTCATATTTCTCCCAGCCGAAAGGCAACAACACTATCCTCACCCATCCTGTTGCTGAGGCATTCTCTCTGCGTAAAGATAATGCTCAGGGAAATCCTGGTGGATCAGTGGGATCTGATCAGAGGGATCAGTGACTCAGCTGTCATCTCTGATCAGAGGGATCAGTGACTCAGCTGTCATCTCTCAGAGGATGCTGCACCCTAACTAAACAATTGCAGTAAAGTCAGGGGCCTTGGAATTCCCTTTGTCTCTGCTCTACCACCCCATGGAACCACCACAAACCATGCAGGATGAGCGTTTCACCTGCTGAAATACTCATGGCTCTTTCCCTTGGCTGTGGTCAGAAGGGTGTCTGGCAGGACTGCTTCATTTCCCCAGTCAGGGAATGATCCCTGGATTATTTGCTCCCACAGGATGTGCTGAGGTGTCTGTCCTGCCACTGTGGCATGGTCTGTGCCCAGTGCAGTAAGGTCCCTCCCAGCACACAGGTTTTTATCACATCCTATATTCCACAGGAGCTGAAGTATGAAGAAACCAGGTCTAGGTCAGATACTTAGAAGAAATTCTTTATACGAGAGTGGTGAGACCCTGTCACAGGCTGCCCAGAGAAGTGTTCAAAGCCAGGTTGGACAGGGCTTGGAGCAGCCTGGGCTAGTGGAAGGTGTGCCTGGGCTAGTGGAAGGTGTGCCTGTCCATGGCAGGGGGTTTGAACGAGATGAGTTTTAGTGTCACTTCCAACCCAAACCATTCTGGGACTCCATAAGCACAGCGCACTGGGCTGTGCTAGCATGAAAAGGACAGTTCTCAGAGCACATGGGACATATTAACACTTTTAGTAACTCAAGAAAGTAGCCCAAAACTCAGACTTGGTGGCAGGCAGCTGTCCCCAAACGTGGGCACCAGCATGTGTGCCAGAGCCCAGGCTGCAGGGACAGTCACTGCTGGGTGCTGCAGGCACAGCCCTGGTCACAGACATCACTACTGAGGACAAAAATGGCACACCAGTAATATGCTACCTTCCCAAACACAGCACTCTCCAGGAGGCAGAGCCTCTCCTGCCCCCAGACCCCAAATCTGCCCACTCTGATTGCTGCTGGCACACAGTGAGCAGCCTCAGGAGCTCCCAAGCTCGTCCTTATGGTGGATGCAGGCATTTCTTTGAGCAAGTCGCAGTATTTATGGATCTCATTACATCTGCAGCCAGCAGCAGCTGTTTCCCCACTGTATCTGTCAAGTAGCATTTCAGCAAAACTGCCTTCTTGTCCGTCCACTCCTTCCAGTTAAGCTGCCTCTGAAGTTTAGGTCTGACTGACAAGGGTGTAAAGCTCCACCTAAACTGCAGCCCCACGGCTTCTCTGGCCTCATCCAAGCCCCCAGCACTGACCACAGCCAGTGGTCAGAGTCCCAAATCCAGCCCAGCCAGCAGGGCAGGGGTGACAGAGGGACAGGGCAGGAAGCCATGCCCATCCAGCCATCACAAGGACATCCTGGCGGAGGTGACAGTGTGTCTCCCCCAAGGCTGTGCCAGGGATCCTCAGCAGACTCTCAGTTACACACCAAGTGCCACCTCCACTCCCTTCACCACTGGGTTTAAACACCTCAGCAGTTAAGACAAAAGCACTCCAGGAATCTCAGTGCCTCCAAAATAGACTGGCACACCGAGCTCTCAGTGCAGCACTGAAGGAGGTAAGAGCTGCTGTCACCCTGTCCTGAGGTCACAGCCAGGAAGCCTCGTCCCTCCTGAGGAGCTGGGAGATCCATCTAAGGAATGCCATGGAGAGTGCAGCTTGTTAGCACGTGGCATTGCTGGTAACTCCAGAGATGAGGATTCCTCCTGGATCTCAGGCTGTGACCTTGGTCAGGAGGAGCAGAACAATCCCAGGCCACGAGCAGGGCAGCCAAGCCGCGTGAAGCCGAGCCAAAGTGACCCAGCAGGAAGCAGCAGTGTTCCCAAGATAAGGGGTTCACACACCCCCAGGAGACCCCTGCCAGAGCCCATGTGTGACTTCATGTCAGCTCCCCTGGCTCCAGAGCAATGGGGCCACGAGTGCTGCGAAGCGAAGGGAAGAGTCTGCACGCAATGAGGGGCTGACAGAGCACTGCTCAACCACGCTGTGCCCCACGGTGCTTCCCGTGCTCAGCTCCTGTCTCACTGCCCTCCCAGGGAGGGAGGTTGTGCTGATCAGAGCTAATTACAGCACGCAAACCCTCTGCCTAATTGCTCTGATTAATTATTGACAGGCTGAGCTGCTGCTTTGAGGGCAGCAGGTAGTGGGGAGCCCTGTGCTCAGGCAGGTGCCCAGGGACCTCCTGGCTCCTTGTGTTCAGAGGTCACCCTGATGTCCACCATCCCAGGACCCAGTCTGGAAGGGGAAACCATGCTAAGAGGCTCCCAAAAATCCACTGTGCTGGAAAGCACATCTGGTCATGTGGAGACCACCAGTGTCTAAGTGCTATCGACAAGCAGAAACTCCCTGATGTCATTAGCCGTGCAAGACATTGATTTTCTCTGCTGGAACAAGAAACTCACTGGAGCTGAGGCAATCACAGGTGACACCACTGCCTCCTGTGGGCTGACCAGCTGGGATTTGGGAAAGAAGGGTTTTGTGGTTATTTTCTTTCTAATGGCTAATTGCTGGTAAATCTCAGCCCTCTGCCTACCAGGAAGACATGAAGAACCCCAGTGCTCTTGGTCAGAGCCCCTTCAACATGTGTCCACCCCTTGTAAGGGAATGGAGACACCACCAGGCATCTCCTAAAGGGTTTTTCTCTAGCAGGGTTGGGACAGGAGCTGGGTTCATCAGCCATCTCTGCAGCATCCCCCTTGGGCTAGCCATGAGCTCTTAACCCAGCCTTAGAGCTCTCCCAGCACTCCCAGCAGCTCCAGTGAGTGGGGTATGTCATGCACTGGGAAGCACAAACTCCACCTGTCCCCATCAGACCTGGACCCGACACTCATCACCTCTGGTCTCTCCAGCACCTCTCCCAGCGACAGCTTAACCCCAGCAGCAACAGAGCTCCACATAGAAGGCTTGAGCTGTTAGCCAAATTCTTGCAGTGCCAGCTGACTCTTACAAGGGAGAAAATCAGGCTTACAGTGATTTCATCATATTTCCAATGTAGTTCCCAAATGAGAAGTGATTATTTCCCAGCTGAATTTGCTTGGGTAAGTTAAGGCTTCTGGTGTTTGGTTCTGCTGGCTTTTTGGTGCTGCTTTATTGTAACTGTGGTGCCTCTTAATGGAAACAGACACTCCTGCTCTCTGCTACAGAGACTATTACTGAGGGATGAGAGGTTAGACATGACTTGGCAATGTGTGTCTGCAGCCCAGAAAACCATCTGTGTCCTGGGCTGCATCCCCAGCACTGTGAGCAGCAGGTCCAGGGAGTCTGCTCTGCTGCAACTCCACCTGCAGTGCTGCCTTCAGCTCTGAGGTCCCCAACATCAGAAGGACATGGAGCTGCTGGAGGAGCAAGTCCAGAGGAGGCCACAAGATGCTCCAAGGGTTGGAGCTCCTCTGGAGCTGCTCTAGAGACACCTGGGAGAGCTGGAGGTGTTCACCTGGAGAAGAAAAAGCTCTGAGGAGACCTTAGAGACACTTCTAGTGCCTAAAGGGTCTCCGGGAGAGCTGGACAGGGAATTTGGACGAGGGCATGGAGTGACAGGACAAGGGGGAATGGCTTCCCACTGCCAGGGGGCAGGGTTAGATGGGATATGGGGAAGAAAGTCTTCCCTGTGAGGGTGGGGAGGTACTGGCACAGGGTGCCCAGAGCAGCTGTGGCTGTCCCATCCCTGGAGGTGTCCAAGGCTAGGTTGGATGTGGCTTGGAGCAACCTGGGATAGTGGAAGGTAACCCATGACAGGGGTTCAGAACAAGATGATCTTTAGCATTCCTACCAACCCAAACCATTCTGTGACTATGATTCTATCATTACTCTACACCCTGCTCACTCCCTTCTGTGTCATATGATGCCAAAGGAGGATTTTCCAGCTGAGACAATGGACATGATCCTTTTACCTCCTTGCACTCTGCCCTTCTCCCTCGCCAGTGCAAATCAAGAGCTCCCTTTGCATTCCCACCATACAGTCACTGCTGGAAGGGAACAGCAGAGGACACGGCTGGACATGAATCCCATTAATCCAGCACACTCCTAAAGCAGAGTTTTGCTGGAAAGTCCTTGCCTGTTTGCCCACTGCATGTCTGCACCATGGAGAGGGAGCTCACAACCTCTTTCCATCACAGAAGGATGCCAGGAGTCACAGCCTTGACAGGGATCAGCACAGCCTTCAGCCTGGACCTTGCCTTCCTCAATTAGGATCTTAAACCATCCAGTTTCAGGACCTGCATTGCAATTTTTGTTTGTTTTAAAGATGTGCCTACGTGGGCTGGGGTTTATGCCCAGCTAGTATGTGAACAGAGCAGGAGATGGCACATCATCTGAAAAGTTTAAAGAGTAAAGACTGAGGGATGAGAAAAAAAAAAAAGGTACAAATGGCCCAGCACCTGATATAAATAAATTTAAATCTCATTCTTCCTCCCTAAGGGCACCCCTGAAGTGTTACACATGTAAATCCTCCCAGACATCCTCCCAGGAGGGACCAGGACTGTATCTTCCCCCACCTGAACCCGGGGAAACCCTCCTGATGAGCTCAGCCTGGACAGAATGGTCTATGATGGGGAGAATATGGAAAAAACCTCCATTCCTAAACCAATAACCATCTCACGTCTCACTCAAGGATCTCCAAGACCACACATTTCAGCCCTGACTAAGCAAATCATCTTAAGGAGGAAGGTTGAAGAACTGCTTGTTATTGGAAGTGTCTCCCTCTTTAGGATTCGGTTTTTGATAAATTAACTCCAGCTTCATTACTTCATGATATATCTCCCTTGACATTTAATTATACTTACCCCAAACACATTAAGCCAATCAGTCTGAACAGCTTCTTATTAATATGTAAATTTCTCCTTTGAAAAGCCATGAATCTGTGGAAAATCTCTATAGGCTTCAATTAGGCCCAGTTGGGAAGTTCCCTGAGAAATACCCTCCTGGCCCAAGGCAGGTGGGATTCAGCCCCACTGGTGTGGCAATGGGAGAAGAGGATGCTAAATCTCCTTTTTTCAGGCCCACTAAAGCACCTTCTCAGGTCTGGAGCCATGAAGATGAGAGGTTGAATCCTGCAAACCAACACAGTATTGGCAGCTTATCCCCATCCCAGCACCTTCCCATGGGAGCCACTGCTTGTCCTCTGTCCAAGTGATCCCTGGCTGGGACTACAAACAGGAGGTTGGCATGGGAGCTGCAGAATATTCCGTGAAATCTCAGCTTTTAGCAAAACAAACAGGAATCTGGTTCTCCCCGTACCATGGGCAAATGGGACATGATTTGCATTAGGCAAATAAATCCAACCACACAATTAACCATCTGCCCTGAAGGAGATTTAAGTTTTGCTTTAAAGCATCACTTCCAGCCTCCCTCCGCTCTCATATCCATCTGAATGCCGCAGGATTTTCTGCTCGGAAACCAACTGGGACTTAATTCACTGAATCGTTCCTATAAGTAATTGGAGAGAAACATCAGTGTAGGTATTACAGCCCTGGTGGCCTTTGGCCTCCCGGATGTGTTTCCTGTGGATTACACCAATGGACAAACCACAAAACTGCTTCAAAACCTTCCACAAGGTTCCCACCAAACGTCTTGAGTCACCAAACGTCTTGAGTCACCAAACCAAGATGATTTCCTGGGAGCTGCTAAGTGACCACATCATCATCTCAAGAAAAAGTTACCCATTTCACCTTATTTCAAGAGAAGTTGCAGGTTTTCTTTAAAAAAACTTGTTTTAGTGTAGTTTTTTTTTATTCCCTACAGTTTGACATCAAAATCAGAAATATATTGCAATCAGTGTACTATATAAATAGTCCAATTTTGGAAAACAGCTCTCATGAGCAATAAAGAAACCCAATTTACTATGCACTATAATAAAAATACCTCTTTTACCATATAAATCAAACCAAAGTGAACAGATAAAAAAAAATAAACTCAACCCCCCTGGTTTCTGCCCACGGGCACAGGCAGACAGCTCTGGGGAAGGGCTCGCCTGCCCTGTAGAAATATATACAAGAGCAAATCTGTTAAAAATTGCAGCCACCACTTTGTTTTCTAAAGGTCCCAGTTTATCCTTCGGCAGAAGAAGGAGGGCTGGGGAGAGGTCGGCCAGAAACACAATCCTTTCCTGTATAAACACTACAGTCTGTGCTGGTTTTAAGTGCATCATATGGTCTATATTTTATATATGTATACACAGAGAGAAAGAGAATTTCAAGCCAGTCAGAGACACAAAGTGATCTTATATCATCTAAAACCAACAATCATACTTGGACTTCTGGCAGTTTTCCTTGCAGTCCTCCCTGCCACCCCCCTGCCCCTTCCTCCCGGCTGTCTGCCCCCATTATTTATCATAAAGGCATATAAATCACTGTGGAAACTCTTATTATCTTATTTTTCCTCTGCTCCTCTCTTGTCTGTTTGGAGAAAAATTAATGCATTTGTTTCTGGAAAAATGTGCAGTCTCTATAATTCAGTTTTAAAACAAGCACAACTAGCAAATGGATAGACCTCCGTTAAGAGACTCATTTTTCATGCAAGTAATTGAACTCTTCCCTTCGATTTTTCCTTTGGGTGTTAAAGACAACTGATGCCTTCCTGGAATTTGCTTACGTCTCAGAAAGGTGGAAAGACAAGACAGACAGCAAAAGCAGAAGAGAGAAAGAAAGATGAGACAGAGGGAAAGAAAAAGATCAAAAGGAAAAGGGAAGAAGGGAAGGGACGTTTTGGGATGGGAAGGGGAAGGGGAAGGTCCAAAGCACATCTCAAAGCCTTGGCTATCTCTCTAGATGGTTTGCTGGGAGCTCCCAGGCAAACAGCCCAGATGGGATTTTCCCAGAAGCTGGTGGAGCTTTGACTTGGAAAGCTTCTCCCCACGTAGGCTGCTGAGGAAAGCCATCCCCATCACGTGGACAACTCAGCACCCTGCAAACCCATGGGTCACCAGCCTGCTGTGTCCTGCAAGCACCCCAAGCCTAGAGGTGGAATAATTCCAGAAAGGCCACAATCAAGTGAGTGCCCAGGCCAGCAAAGTCTGTTGTTCCTTTGTCCCTCACTAAATTATCTCTGTCCCCTGGGAACTACATTATTGCCTGCAATACATAATGCAATTTGCTTGTTTTCCATGTCTGCCTCATTCTTCCTTGCATGTGCTCTTCCCATGGAAGAAGAGAAGGATGGGAGAGGAGTTAGGATGGGAACTGGAGCTGGAGAGAGGGGTGGTGGTTGAGAAGCTGCAGACAACATAAAGGGGAATAATGTCATCTGAAAATTGGAAAGACACAGAAAAAACACTAAATGGAGGTGATTAATGAAAAAACAGTGCTCCTTCCTCCTCCTTCCCTCTGGAGAAATGCCACTAGATCTCAGAGACTGAAAATCCCAGGGTGCAGGGACTGAACTAGCTAACTTAAAGCACCTGAAGTTGGAGGTAGGGAAAAAATATTGAAAATGAGCAGTGGATGCAGCAAGCTGGGACCCAGTGGGCTATACAGCCACACCTGGGGAGTTCTGGACTCCCTTTCATCTCTGGAGATGATGAACTCACTGCCAGGGTTTTGGGAGCAAGGAGATGGATTTTCTCCCTTATCTTCCGAGGTAAAAGGATCTGTCCTCCAAGATATTGTTGTAGAGTTCTAAACAATTCAGCAGTGATTATGATAAAATTTTGGAAATTACTGTGCCATGCTCTGTACTGCTGGAGATGGTGTGTGTATATCTGTGTATCTGTGCATGCAGAGAGTTTTATGAAAGCCCCAGACACCTCAAAGGACCTCGCTGTTGAGAATAGAGGTTGTTCCTTAAATTATGCTAAGTGACTTCTTTATACATCATTATACATCTCCTCCTGCTGCAAGACCAAAAAATCCTCTATCTGTATTACAAAAAAAGGGAGCCTGAACTCAGGCTATGATCTAAAATATATAGAATCACACAAGTTTACTCTTGCAGTGATTCTTCATCCTTCCAGTGCCAATTCTTTGTCCTTTTGCTAAATGAAACTTTAATGTCTGGGAAACAGCTCCGTACTTTTATTCCTGGAGCAAAGCAGTCAAGTGCAAAGAGGGTAAAAGTCTCCAGAAAATAGAAAGATTAAAAAGGTTCTTCCTGGCCTAATTTGCAAGCTCTGGGCAAGGCAAGGGCCAGTGCTGAGGAAGCTGCAGAGATGGACACTGATATTTCCAACCCCACAGTCAGGCAGGGAGTTTAGCCACTATTCACAAGATTGTGCAGCAAGAGCTCTTCCCTGTGCTCAGCAATTCCACCTCCTCCCAGGGAATGCAGCACTGTCTAATCCAGTACCAAAGTCATCTGACATATTTCAGAGTTTTAGTTTGTAGCAGATCTAAATTTCACGAGTAAATGATGGAGCATCCAGCTCTGGTCTGGCTGGTCTGTAGGTCTGTGCCATGCTCCACTTCATGTCACAGGGAAGGGACATAGAGGCTGAGCCTTGGGTATTGGTGTGACACCAAGGCTGTTCAGAGTGAATACAGATCAGTAATGTGAAAAGAAAAAAAGAAAGAAAGGTGAAGTGTTCTCCAGAAAACGGATGGATGAAAAATCCCCGAATAGGGACCTCAGGTTCATAAGTCAACTTGAGTCACTTGGTTCCAGGTCAATAAACACTCCTGTTCCTCACTCAGCACTGAACCAGCATGGGCTGGAGGCTTCAGATCAGCTCCTGAAGAAAACTCCCAGCCTCTCCTTTTCCAGGGCTGCCCTGCTTAGCAAGACCAACCCTTCACCATTCATTTCTCAGCATCCCCAAAGAGAAAACCCAGCCTGAGTGTGCTTCCTCTTCCATCATGCTTTCCTGGGAATGTGTAAGGAAACACAGGAAGAACTGGCTAAGCCCACACTGATACTCTTACAGCAGCAGGGGTTTCAAATCCCTGCTGACACCATGGTCCACCAAGACAGTCACCCATCACCCCATGATGGTCCACAGGGTCTCACCTTGCAGGAAAGTGGGACCACTGGGACCCCTGGCATGGTGTGATCTCTCCATTCCAACACAGAGAGCCATGGAGGGATTTGGGAAAGGATTCTGAGTCTTGGGAGCTCAGGTCTTCTGCTCTTAAGCCACTTTGGAAAGCCCAGACAGGACCCCTGGAGATGAAGATTTTGAAGTGTGATCAAAGAGACTTGACTTAGCAAGGAGGATTAATGTTTCTGCAAACGCACACTGAAAGTTTCTTACTTATTCCAGTGGGGGTTTTTCCAAAGGGGCCTAAGGGAGTTAGGCATTTAAAACTCACTCAGATCCTTTATTTAGTTTGCAAATCCTGCGCTGGAGCAGTGCAGCAGTGTAACCCCTGAAGCATTACTTTTGAGTGTGTCTGCTTGAGTGAAAAGCTGAATTGATTCTGGCTGTATTGGTGGCCTCCTGCAGCTGCTCCTCCACATCAGAGGGAGCAAGTCTGCCTGTGGAAACAGTTGAGGGTACTAAGTATTTGAAGAAATAAACAAGACAGCACACTGAAACCATGTGGGCTGTATGTTCAAGGGATTGCTGGGAGTGGCTCTAGGTCTGATCCCTTCCACAGGGGTTTGTGCTGGACATAATGAGCTGGAGAATGCTATGAATGATCTCCATCTGGGCAAGTAGCATCCCTAATCCTTCCTGGTGGGTCTCACCACCACCTCTAAGAAAGCTGCAGGAATCACTTATCTCATGACTTTGGTTACTCTCCACTGCTCACATCTCCCTGCTATTTTTTCTCCATCACCAGCCTTTCACAGTCATAGAAAGAAGACACGGCAGGGGCTTTGTTCCCCAACTGGTTACATGCCCATGATGTCCTAATCATTCCTACCACTACTTCTAATCCTATTGCAAAGGGTTCCAGCTCTGGAAAAGCAGTATGAGGAAGCTGGAAAAATGACAGAAACAATAAACAAAGAACCTGCTTTCATGCAAATATTCCTCATCATAATAATGATAATAATATTACTACTGCTAATAATAATAATGAGAAACGCAGATCATGGTCAGGCTGCTTTCCAAGCCTTCCCACTGGGTCTCCTGGATTTCATTTCACCTCATCACCACAAACTGGTCAGGGAGCCCCAGCCGCTGAGCCCCAGGCACAATGCAAAGGGGTTGTTGGGAAACACAGCACACATGTGACATGCTATTGTCCCTAATTTGATTAATGAAGCCGTCACGCTAACAGAGCATTTTACACACCCCCAGCACCTTGTTACTAACCCACACCAGGAACTTCCCAGCAGAGCATTAATTCCCCAATACTTGCCTTTCTCAACTTTGTCAGGTAATTGTTTATGAAAAGATGAATGTATACAATAATACCGAGTGAAGGGAGCTGATGTATGTGGTGTTAATGAATGAAATAATCAGTTTGGTAATAACTGGCATGTGTATTTGTCAAAAGGGAACCAGCAGGGCATTAGCATTCTGCAGCCACCAAACCTTTATCTCCTGGTCTTGTGTTTGACAACCGCCCCCAGATAGTCCATGAATAAAATACAGAGTAGTACCCAGACATAATTAAACTGCCAATGCGGATGTACCTAAATGAACTTGATATCTTAATGACCCTCGATAGCAGGCGAATAATGAAGGCGGCGAGAGGGATCTGCACAATGCACACAGACATCCCGGCTGTCGCTGCGCTGCCCGTGGGGACCAGCAGCTCCCAACCTCCTCCTCAGCTCACTGGGCAGCGCTTGTCCCATGCCATGCTGAGGACACCAAGCCAGGGCTCATCCATGCTGCTGTTGAGGATGGAGTGCCAGTCCTCAGGGGACAAGGGCTGGTGCCCTGCAGTGCCTGCTGGGCTGTGGTCACAAAGGATGGGACATGGCTCCCCCTCCCTCCTCCAGAAATCTCTCCTTTGCCCCATCTCTCTGCACCTAACCCTGCAGGTCTTGCCACATCTGCTCCTCCAGAGACCTCTGGCATGCTGCTGTGCAACGCAGACATAGTTTTAGGAGCACTTACCATGATTAAATTACCAGACATGTTCCTTTTTTTGTTTTCCCAGCATGGAGATGGTTTTTGAGGAAAGAAGCTGCTCCTTGGGGATGGGTAGCTTAGAGGATGTCCCAAGATAACTCAGCAGCACAGAGCCACAACCCCTCATCCCCATCATGCACAGACATTGAGCCAGATATGTCCTCTCCCAGCACCTACGGGGTCAATCCTTCCTCTAGAGGATGCTGAGCACCCGTGACAGTCATCCCAGCTGGTCCAGTGTGACACAGGAATTTACTCCTGAAAGGCAGGTTGCCCCTCCTTTGAGGCAGCACCACACTGGGCTCCTACACCACACTGCTCAAAAGGTAAGTGTCACTTACTGCTCTAATGGTTCCAATTTCAGCAGCAAATGAGCAATGCAGAGTAAGTATCAGTGTTCCTAAAGAAATAATAATGGGAAACTGGAGCACAGGCTACAGTGGAAGAAACCCTCCCCCAGTACACAGGATGCAGCCTTGATGGTATTTGACAGCAGCAGAGTCCCTGCCTTCTGCTGAGAGAATTCCAGGATATTTGAATACAATAAGCTCAGCATGTAGGAAAGCAACCGGTGCAATAGGCTCAGCTAGACTCTGTTGTGATGTAATCGATTGAAGGCTTAGCAATTGTCACAAAGCCAGCGTGGGAAACGTGACCTGGAAGAGGTCCTATCTCCCTCTATAAAGCAGATTTGGAAAAACTGCTTAATGCAAATGGAAAAAGTACAGCAGGTTTGGGGGAAACCATCTGAAGTCCCTGGAAGTATTCAAGGTCAGGTTGGATGGGGCTTGGAGCAACCTGGGCTAGTGGAAGGTGTGCTTGCCCATGGCAGGGGGCTTGGAATGAGATGGTCTGTGAGGTCCCTTCCAACCCAAACCATTGGTGATTCTCTAATTCTTTGAAAGTCCAGTACACAGCACAGGAAGAGCCAGTGCTGAGAACAACCCACTGCAGGAAGCACAGCAAGAGTGATGCTGGACAGAGTACTGAGGTGGGCTAAGAGACATTACTCCTGTTTGGGGCAGGAAAAGGGAGAAGGTGGCACCAGTGTGGTACAGCCTGCCCAGGAGGTGACAAGAGGAGCTTGGGCAGATGCTCACCACCACTACACCTCGAGCACTGACAGTCACCATTGAAACAACGCAGCCAACGTGCTCTGAGTCCCTGCCATGTGAAAACCCCAACTTACTGCACTCAGCCCCTTTCCCCTACTGGATATTTGTCCCTGGCTGCCAATTCTTTAAGCATTGCTTTTCTTCCTAGGAAAGACATCCCCATGGTGCACCCTCATGAGACAGTAATGGGGATTTCATTAGATTAAATAACTCCAATGAACCCCAGAGACCAACAGCACTTTAAACACAGAGCTTAGAGTTAGAATTACTGTTATTTAGCATTGATTAGATTACAGAGTAAATCCAATTTTTCCCTAACCATATGATGGCTATGATTTGCCTAGTGGGAGATGTTACGAATGGCATTCCTGGCAATCTCTGCTGAGGGAAGGGACCATGCCTGAGCCAGCAATGTCAGGGTGACCCATGGGCTTGTGTCAGAAAGTCCTTCAGTGGAGAGTGTGAGCAGGGCTCAGGAGATGTCCCCACTGTCCCTGCCCTTACTTCGTCCCAAAGTTGGGGGCGCAGGTAGATCTGTATCTGCCATCCCAGCTTATCGTCCCCTCCAGCAGGAATATCACCAGGGAATAATTGAGCCTCTTTGACCCACAGCCCTGCCTTGGCTGAGGCCATTAGTCACTCCCCAAAGCTCCCTTCTCTTTTCCCCCTGGCTCCCAGTAAGGATTGTATGGGCCTGAAGCCTCTGGGTCTCTCCCTTCTCCTCGTCTCCAGGATCCTGTTGGAATGTATTTTACAGCTTTGGGTTTGGAGCAGGCTGGGAAAAGTTGGTCAGGGCAGGAGTGAGATCATCTCAGAGCTGCACTCCTACAGGCAGAGGTGTGGCAAGTGCCTTCTGCCTGGGGACAGCACAGGGATGGGATGGGATGGGATGGGATGGGATGGGATGGGATTTAAGGTTTCTCCCA
>VZRM01005900.1:584182-595762 GCA_013397955.1 Grantiella picta
GATGGCATGGCATGGCATGGGATGGCATGGGATGGCTTTCGGGGCACAGTGCACTTTCCTTCCTAGCGTGTGCCATTCACTTAATGCCTGGCTTGGGAGATCAGCCAGCACAGAGCTTCCTCTGCACATCTTGGCTGATGCATCTTTGGAAGCAGAGGGGTCAAACAATTCCTAAATGCATTCCCCACGCTGGACAGAGCTGCTGGCGGATCCAGGGATGCTGGGCAATCCCAGCAACAGGCAAGAGCACATCCCACTCAGAGAGACAGACTCCTATGAGAGCTGGATCAACTACCTGTGCAAAACTCACTGCTCTGACAAATCTGGTGTTGCCCTGGGGATGGGTAAAGGAAAACAGGAAGGTCAAGAGGTGACCACGAAGGTGACCATGAGCAGAGGCCCCACTGGGCTGACCACAGACTATTCAGCAGAAGCTACCAGGCAGGGATGGGAGGAAGAGGATTCATGTCCCATCCAGGCTGGAACACCCAGTGGGCTCCACTCTGGCTCCAGACTCCTCCACCCCTCATCCCCAGGGGGTAATAGCCAAGAAAGCCCTGGAAGCACCCAGGGTTGAGCAGAGCTCTGCAGTCACCCTACCTTGGGCTCCTTCATCTAGGTGTGGGTTCACACCAGCTGCTCTATTTGACCAACAAAACCAAATGCTGCTTTCAGGGCTTAAAATCCAGAGTCACTCGTAATTTAAAAACAGATTTACTCCAGAGGAAACACACCCACATTCCTTCTCTGCCTCTGCAGCCACCACCCCTGATGTCTTTCCCATCTGCCTTCTCAGGGCTATAATGTGACTGAGCTCAGGCAGCTTCCGAGTGAGAGCAGGGCTGGGACATTGCTGACAAAGCAGCAGCAGGACATGCTGGGGAGATTATTATATTGTCCAAAAATAAGTAATATTTTAAAATTCCAGTGGTGTGATAGCATGTATCTCAAATACCAAAGTATCTGGAGGTTTTACATTTGGCTTGGGAACAGTGGTGGGTTCCAGCAGACAAATCAAGCCCACAGCTTTTCCTGCTGCAAGAAGCTGGGTAATGTTGGTGTCCAGCTCTGGGGGCTCTGGTGAGATGCTGCACTGCCACACAGTCCAGAACAGGCAAAAGGTAATGAGGAAGCACCAACTTCTTCCTTCCACCTCTGTTTTGGGACAGGCTGGAAGGGAGGGCAACAAATGCTGGATTTTACTCTCTTAAATCCCCTGAACAGCCTGACTGCAGAGATGGGAGCACCAAGAGCGTGGACACATCCAGGCATCAGCTGCAGCCCAGTGGTTTGCTGTCACTTGGCTAAACAACTCAAGTGCAATTAGGAAGCCTCGAGCAGATGAAGCTGCAAACTCCAAGGTGCAGCCCAGCGAAAGGCACAGCTCAGATCTCAGAGCTCTGACCCAGCCACACTGCACTGTGGGGACAGCAGGTCCCCAGGATGTCACAGGGGATGTCCCCACGCAGGCAGGGCAGAGCTCAACCCGTCCAACACCAAACAAAGCCGCTCCAGCCCCAGAGCAGGCTGTACCACCCAAGGCTGACCCCAGCTCGGGGCACTGGCAATGGTCAAACTCAATTAAGTGCTGTGCTCTGCATCTGGGTCAAGCTGCAGTCCTTCCCCCATCTCGGCCTCTCTGGAGGCTCCCAGGCTAACTGCTTGCTTGTCCTGCTAAATTATTTCAGAGGCTCTTCCAGAGGATCTGCTGGTGCTGGGAGGGAGGGTGGCAAGGCCAGGAGCAGGTAGGGCAGCATCATGACTTGTTACAAAGGCAGCTCTGGGTGCCTGTGCTGGGCTGCTCAGGGATCACACCCCGGGTGTGCAGAAATGATTTCTACCAGATGTGACTCCCATGTCCAACCAAGAACCTTTCACGTCTGCTTGTGGTCAGAGCAAACACAGCCCAGGGAGGGCAGTTCTGGAGGGACAGATCATGATGCTCACCCAGAGCCAGCATTCCCAGGTGCACCTTCAGCCATGAGCTCAGTGCTTTGTGAGTTCATCCACATAAACCCATTTCACAGATAGGGAAACTGAGATGTGGGACAGAACAGGCTCTTGCTCACACCAGCCAGCTGAGTGTGTCCCAAAGCCTCCTCAGCTGCTCTGGACATGGCACAGAACATGCTGTTCAGGCCATGGCAATGCCCATGCTTGTCCCCTGGACCTCTCTCTCCACAGGTGCCCAACAAAATCCCATCTCTGGTGCTAAGGAGGGTCCAACTGAGCAGCTGGACAAGAAACATTCGATGTTCTTTGGGACACACATTGACTGTCAGCCATTCACACCCACCCACGGACTGTTTGGGGGGTTTTTTGTGCTTGCTCAGACCTTAAACTCAGGCAGGCTTGCCCAGAGCAGAGAAATCTGCTAATGACCTCTGGGCAGCACAAGAGCTGATAGGGAGCAGGGATTTGATGGTCATTTACACCCAAATTACCCAGACCATGGTGCCAAGTGCAAATGCTCCCTTCTTTGCTACCAACCACCAGCCATGAGATGCCAACTGGAAAAGTCATCCCTGTACACCAACTGTATTTTTAACCAAATAACACCAACAAAAATTCCTCCCAGTAACAGTTATGGGAAGATGAGCCTCCCTGGGTCAGCCTGTGATCCACAAGCTAAGTCCTGTGCCAGTAGCAGGAACAGACCCTGGATCCCTCCCAGACAAGACTTGGGAACTCCCTCAGCTGGACTTCGTTTCTGGTCCATCATGCTCATGATGCACTGTTCTTTGCTTATCACTGCCACAGTCCTTTTTCGACTCTTTTAGCTAAAAACCTCCTGTGGCAGCCAGTTTCACAATTTAATCTCACACTGCTTGAAAAAGCCTCTAATTCTGCTTCTTTCCAACCTGTTGCTGATGGTGCAGATGGAAACATCAGAGGGGTAGGAGGGATGGCCACTGCCTTCATAACCACCCCAGGAAATCTCCCAGCAGCTTTTGGACCCGTGGGATGGACATGCAGAAGACAGGGCTCCCCAAGTCCTGCACAGGAGATGGCTGTGCCAGCTGTCAAGCCCAAACCACACTCCTCTGGCCCAGCTCTGCATGTCACTGCCTGTGCTCTGCTTGCTGCAGGCAGTGAGATTTGCCTTTTGTGTTTTTATCCTCCTTTAGGAATGATGAAGGCAATAACAACCTTTGCCATGCAAGTACAAGACTGCTGAATACCAGGCAAACATTTATGGGCAAATATTCATATTCACACAGCAGAGTTCAGCAGTGCAAGAGGGCAGGATTATTGCACAATGCTCACTTTTTGCCTTGCTGTGACATGCAGCTTTTAAAAGACAACCCAAGTTGTCTTTTAGAACAACCACTTCACAGCAATCAAAAGCCAAGCACCCCAAAGCCCTGTGATGTGTCTCTGCCAGCAGTGTGGAGCCCAGCACGTCCAGGGACAGGGAACAAAGACAATTGGAGCCAACTGAAATGGCAGAGTTCACTTTTCAAGGCAGAGACTAGAATTACCTGAGATGGAAGTTAGCCCAGACGTGGGGATTAGCAGCCTCAACCCTCGTGAGAGGAGTCAGGGGAACTTTTCCTGACCTTCAGCACAAGTGACAGTTTGAGGAGCAACCCAGGGGATGTGGCTGCTGCCAAGGGAAGCTCAGCACACACTGAACAGGCCAATGCTTGTACCAGCCAAGATCCCTTCTCACCACACTCAGAGGAAATCATGTAGGTGAAGCTACATGCCAAGAGGTCCTATGTACTCAGTCTTACTTTGCCAGAGGCTCTGGGTGCTTTTCTGCCTCTTTCCCCCCGGTATCCTTTTTACCCCTCTGGTACCTGCACCATGCTGCTGATGGCCATGGCATGGCACTAACCAAGGGATCAGCTGCCAGACAGGGGATGGGATGAGCTGTGCCATGGCTTTGGCAACATTCTCTACCAGCAAGGCTTTGAGAACTGAGAAACACCATAGATGAGGCCACTGACCCAATGCTTGTGTCTCACAGAGGAGAGATCTCCCTCCCTGTGGCTCTGGCATCACCAGTTTTACCCATGCAAAGCACAGCATTTAAAGGCACAATACGAGTTGCACCCACCAACTGCTTCCCCCATCCAGGCCTGGGGACCCCCAGGAGCAGGGGAAAGCTGTGCCTTGCTGCACCTGGACACCCAGGGACCTCCCAACAGGCTCTTATTGAGGCTTAAAACAAAATTTGGCAAGGCACAACCTGGAGTTCAGCAATGTTGGAAACACAAGAGATTTAACGAGCAAGTTTCCAACTGAGGTAACAGCTCTGGAGCCAAAATGCAAAATGGGAAAAGCAGCATGTCCAGCTGGCACTCTGCAGGGGCTTGAAGCACATCAGCACTGTGGAGTCACTGATCTGCAGGGCGTTTTGGGTGTCTCAGCTGAGCCAGGCACCTCCTTGGCACAACACCTCTCCTGGGCATCACATCTCCAGCCTTTCACTTGCTAACTCTGTACTGGAGAAGTCAGAAGACAGAGCATCCCCCAGGTGGGATATCCAGTTGTTTCCTCACTCATTCTATTGAGCCAGTAGCTGGGATTTCTCCCCATAATTAGGCTTCCCAAACAGTCCAGTTCAGACAGGGCAGAAGTGTGTAAATAATGTCAAAAGATGCTCCAAGTTACAATACAAGACCGTGAAGGCAGCAGTGGAATGGTAATAACAAAATGCAACACTGAGAGCTGAAAGCTGCATATGTGAGCACACAGATCCACACATGGAAAAACACAGAAGGCAAAACTATTGATCTGGTAATTTTTCACAAAAGGCTTCCCCAGAGAGCACAGTTTATGGGAGGGAGCCCTCTTCCAATGGGCAATGGCAGAACAAATCAGCCTGGGTTTTTGGAATTTTTAGCAAAAAAACACCCCACTAGAGAGAGAGAAATAAATAGATAAATAAATAGCCAGCTTCCCATCATGATGTTGCACTTCAACCTGAACATCCTTCCCCAAGGGATGATGTTGGAAGGGTGGTTGTGGAAAAAAATGATCCAACTGTTAATATCCCAGCTTGCAGCCACCAGCTGTGCTCAGGAACTGGAGTCAAGGGGTAGAATTGGGAGCCAGGCAGGATCCCACTGAAGCTGCTGTGCTGGCGTTCTAAACTGCAGGGTTTAGGATGGTGCAAGAAAGGTATCCAGATGCCTGGAATTGCCCCAGTGGGATTTTCTTATGTGACACTTGGCACAGCTGCTCTGCCATGGGGAAAACAACCACACGAGGCTTCCAAAGCTCCCCTGGGGCAGCGATGAGAATTTTCTCCTTTATCTCCCACCAGAGACATAGCCAGCAGCCTGGGGGAGTTTGAGCAGGGATCTTCATATCTCTGCAACAGATGGTGTTGCAACAGAAAGAGCACATAACAAATCTCCTCACTTCCCGGAAGCAAAAAGGATGGTCTTGCCATGCATGAAGGGAACCAGCGATTTCTTCTGCTGAAAGATTTCCTCCTGCAGAATCACATTATTCAATGAAAGAAATGCCAGGAATAATTCACTTCCTCGAGCAACTCTATACTCTCACTGCGGGCACCATCCTGCTTATGTACCTCCTGGCAGTTGCACAGGGCTCAGGTGGGAGCGGTTTGGAGCTGAACATGTTTAACTCCAAACCACGAAAAAGTGAATTTCCCGGGAGGTGGGTTATGCAGGAGAAAGGCAGAAACACCAGGCACTGTCACAGTCCCTGGGATGACACCAGACCTTGCACAAACACCCACTGCCCCACTTGGGGCTTTGCAATGGGGCATCCAACCCCAGCAACACATATTTAACTGCAACCTAATTCAATTCCCTCCTGTAACACCTGCACGTAATGAGAATTTGCAAAGATTTATGGCCACAACAGCCACCCCTGCTGCCCCTCGCCAGCCTCTGCTGTTTCCCTGTGAAAGCAGTTTGCCTTACCTCAGAATTCTCCAAGGAAAAAGTACAAGCAGCAGCTCAGGAGTTTCAATGCCTGCGTCACAGAGGGGGCTCATGGTGGGTTATTCTCAGGTTTTCTGATCGCTGGTTGTTTGCTCTGAACTCTTTGGAAGTGCACCAGCTCCCTTCCCCCTCCCCAGACCTAGCTGCTCCTATTAGAAACTTCAAAAGGTCGAGGTGAAATCCAAGCTGGGCTGTGGGAAAGACATCCTGGTGGTGATGGTGTGGGCAGAGAATGGCCCTGGACCCCAGACTGGATGTAATGACTCCCAGGAGACCCCCGAAGGCAGCAGAGCCATGGCAGCAGGAGAAGCTACGTGCACAGATGGAGATTCACAAAATCTGACTGTAGTGGTTAAGCAGGTGAATCTGCTGCTTCTCTAGAGTTTATCCCAATTTTTGCTATAAATGGGCTCTCACCCCAGCCAGCTGGAGCTTGGCACTGCTTTCCACAAGAGCCAGCTCTGAAGATTTTACTGACAACATCTTGGACAGCCAAGGCCATATTTTCACAATTGCTCAGCACCAGCAGACAGGGCCAGGCAAGCTCTATTTCCAAGCATCTCAGACCAAGGCAGAGCTGTAACGTGGATGAGAAAGGTGCTGCTCTCTCCAGGACTGGGGGGTGAATCCTCCTGAAGAGGAGGATTTGTCTATAGACTTCTGAACCTCCCCAGTCTATCCCTGTGCAGATCACAGCATCTGGAAAGAAGAGTCCAATAAAATCCTAAGTATTTATTTTGATGCCTTCTGATAGGAATGTGGTTGATTTCTCCTAATATGCCAACTCAGGAGCTCACTCCATCATTAGGAACACACACAAACCCTGAATATGAACTTCTCCATTAACAGAAAACAGAAGGGATACAGAGATACAGAGATACAAAATGCTTGAAATAACCATTAAAAAAAATAACAACCCTTTGGGGTCTATTTAAGGAGCAAGAGGGGAAGGAGCCCAGCCCCAGGTCTCTGCAAGGAGGTCTTGTAAGGAGTGTGTGTCTGTGCAGTGCCATCCCTGGCCAGTCCATCCAGACAAGAGGACAGCCAGTCAAACTGTGTCAAGGCTACAGAACCTCTGCCAGCAGCTCTGATGGGGCTCACCCTCTTTGGGTGTTATTTAATCCACAGCATGGCCCGTCAGACTCCATATAACTCCTCACGTCTGTGCTGGAGAGAGGTGTCACATCATAACCCTGCTGGTTCCATCCCTGCAGCACAGCGCAGTGACTTCCCTTCCACTTCACCCACAGGCAAACTGAGGCACACCAAGACATCTCCCCAGCAGCTGGGTGCCAACTTCCAAACTATTTCAGATCTCTAGTGATATTTCCTTGGAGTATCCAAGTCCAGATCACACACAAAGGCAGTGGCAAAGCACATGAGCACCAGAACCAGTTACTGTCTTACACAGACTCAATGACTCCAGCTCTAATTTCCCCAGCATTTCCAGCTCCTTTTCCCCTTGCTTTTCCCCAGCAAAGAAACGTCCCTTCAGCCATCCACAGACAATCCTCATCCTCCATCTCCAGTGACTTCTTGCTCAGGAAACCCACATTGCCCAACCAACTCAGGCACCCTCCACTCTGTGCCAGGCTCAGCCCATCTCAACCTGTTTACACTGAATTACCTGCACTTTGGGGCCAAGACCACCCTTTGTTCCCTTTTTATACAGCACCTGGCCCTGTGAGCTCAGTACAGGAGTTGTTTGATTACACAGCTAATAAATAAACAAGGACCTTGATCCTCTTCAGGCTGCAATTTCCAGAGAAACTGCTGCAGGCTGTTCTTGACACTATTAGTAATTCAAATGTGTTTGGGAGATGAGATCTTCCCAGGACAAGGAGAAAGTGCTGCTAAACCAGACCTTCCTACATGCAGGCAGGCATGCATGCAGCCAGGAGAGGAGCGCCCAAACTGGTTTAAACTCCATGTCCAATAACACAAGCCATGTTCTGTGCTGGGCACATCCTGAACACAGCCAAAGACCTGGTGTTTCATGCAGAAGCAGCAAGGACAGCTGAAGAAAGGTGGGGAGATGGTCACTTAAAGCAGCTACTGCTCCCTCATGCAGGGGGGTTTGCAACAAGGTCTTTCCTCCTGAAGGCCACCCGGTCCTGCTGCACCCTCTCCAAATTGTATTCACTGCCCTGACGTCCCTCTGACATCATCCACACACTCCTGCCCCCCACAGCAACACTCCTATCCTCCATGCCACACTCACTCACAGAATACACTGCTGAATTAGTGACCTCAAAACCCCAACCTCCAGACCATCCACTGCTCCAGGAGCAGCCTGACTCCTCCATCCCCAGGACTCTGATTTCACCCTGATTTGAGGCACAGAGGATGGGACACAGCCCAGGGTGGGATGCAGCTGCTCACAGCTACTGTAAGCATATCCCCTCCCAACAATCTTCCTTTTCCTCCATCCCAGCCAGACCACATCAGCAACTGAGATTTTCTCTGTTCCCTTTGACTCAGAAATATCAGCAGTTGCCTAGATTACAAAAAAAGCAAGAAAAAAAAGCCTCGGAGAAAAATCCCAAGAGGACATTAATTAGGAGGTAGAACTCCCCAGCTCAGGAAGCATCGAGGAGCAATACTTAAACTCCCAACCTGACGGAGTAACTTTGAATCATCTTTCATCTTCCCCTGGCTCAGATGTAATCTAATGACATTAGCTTGGCTTCGCTCTAGTGAAAGTGGCATTGGAGTGACAGAGGCAGGGAGATTAAAACATATGAAATAAATGTTCCTGAGGTGACTGACAGTATAATGGCATTCCAACAGGCAGCTCAATCAGCGCGAGACTAACAAAAGATCAGAGGGAAAGAGCCAGATTCGCAGGATCACCTGCAAACACAGATATTTTCTTTTACTCCAGGCTTTTTTTCTCCATGACTGGCTCAGCCCCTATTCTTGGGAGTTTCCCCCAGGCTGTACAGCCGTATTCGGGTGGGGGATGGCAGCTGAACTCTATTAAAGCCCATGCTCACCTGCTATTGAACTCTGTTAGCTCAATAGCCTTGTTCAGGGCTAGAGCAGCCATCTCAGCACTGAAGTCAATGCGAGCATTGTGGGCTGTCCCCTCCCTCCTTTTGTCCCCATTGGGTGAGGGGACTCAAACCCAAAACAGAAAAAGCTCTTTTCGACACACAACTCCCCTTGATATTCAACCCACACACGGAGGTGTCACACTCACTAAATTAAATCCCACAGATGGTTTTCACAAAGTCAGCTTCCCAGAGGGACAGCTGTCCCGTACCCAGCTCGGGCTGTGAGAGCCCCACCGTTATTCCATGTGATTTACTGGGTGATGTTTCCACGCTCTGTGTGGCATCAGTAGGTGACCTGCACGTCACAAAGCCTCACGGGCTGCTGCCTCTCCAGGTACATCTCCCTGCCTGCCCCGGGAGCATCATCCCACTGCTGCAGCCCCAGCTCAGCCAGCTCACCCACTCCCACAGCAGCTGCCAGAAGAGCAGATCTTTTGTTTCCAGGAGGAACCAGGGCTCTCCTCATGCCCCAAACCCCACAGCCAGCCCGCCTGGTGCAGCATCCTTGTGACAGCGCAGCTCCATGTTCCGGTGACAACAGCAGCAGCTACACAAGCTGGATTTCTGCAACAGCCACCAGGTTTTTGTTCCCTGGGACAGGGCACTGGCTGCCTGTGCTGGCTTCCTGAGGGCGCTGAAAGCAAACCCAAGTGTTTATACCTTGTAATGACACTGTTTAGTCTGACTGCTGGGAAACAGCAGCGCGCATGAAACCTAAGCCTCTGATGCCAAAGATAAGGAATCAGGACCTCTGGCAAACATCTGGCCATTTCCCCAGCGCTGAGCCATCACCGAAGATTACAACAAACCACGGAAAGAGACAGGTAGTTTTTAAAATGAGTATTTATAACAGGCTGGTAACCGGTGACCAGCATGCTGGCATGTGTGTTAGCAAAGATTACTCATACGAGCAAAGCCAGCAAGATTAGGTCTCAAAGGAATAATCCCGTACAAAGAATTCACTGTACCTCAGCCTCCACAGGGCTAATAAAAAAAAAAAAAAAAAAGAAACTCAGTACATCAAATACCAGAACAAACAAACTGCAGCAATTAATAGGAGACCTCACGTGCAAACTGCTAAAACATAATGATTACACAAAGAGCACACAGGACAGCATGTCCAACGAGTAAGAGCTGCAAGATTGAGACCAAACCTCTGGAAAATTAAATACCCTACACCGAGGACTGTACTATGCCCTAAATGCCTGTGGCTCTTCCTCTGTCTAGGTCTGCACTCCTCGCTCAGGGACTGCTTCCAGAAACAGGTCTATCCCACTGCCATCTGCTCCTAAAAGCTTCGAGAGCATCTTTGATAAATGAGCTTTTCTGCATATCCACCATAAATTTCAGTAGATGCCACCCCGGAGCCATGTGTTTATTTTTCAAAGTCAAGACTTGATTAGAGTTCTTGAGGTTTTTCAGATTCATTTTTAACGTTTCCTTTCTGCTACAGGGTCAGCATGTGGAAATTGGATAAGCACAGACTAAAAATACAATTTTGTAGACAGCTTCAGCCCACACAAAAGGAAATCTTTCCTCTCAGAGAACCCATACTTTGTAGCCTGCAGAAACCCAGCGTGTTTCTGACATTGGTGGATACACAGGGAAGCTCATCCCTTCCACGTGTTAACACTTTGACATAAACACTCGCACTGTCAATACTATCCTACTCCACATTTCAATACTGTCACCACAAGCTGAGACAAAACCCCCTTCTCTCCGCTAATAACTGGGCTTAAAGCGAAAGTAAAACAAGCTACAGGGGTACCCAAAATCCTCTCCTGATTGCTTGTTCTTTCAAGAAAGACAAACACAAGACACTCTTTGCGAGACAGCAGTTTTGCTCTCACCCTAACCAAGCCCATAGGAATCTGCTGGAAGATGCTCCTCTACTAACTTTAAAACACACAACAAAAAAAGGTCTAAACAGCTTCAGTGAGAACCCTCTTGGCTTTAACATTCACTGGTTTGTTTAACAAAACAAATTCACTGAAATTACCACCCAATCTATATTTTGTTGGCAAGGTGAGCATGTGGGTCTGCTCCTGGAACTGGCATTTTTGGTTAGTCATTACTGGGATGTGGAAATATTTACGTGGGAAATGGGGGGGGCTGACAGGACTACAGTCTCTTTCCTGACTAAAGGAAAGAGGTTTCTAAGGCTGCACTGCCGGGCTGGGAGCTGCAAGAGGTGCTGATCCGATGGGGAGGCAGCCGGGGCTGCGGGGTGGCTCGGCTGAGAGTCAGGCGTCAGCCACAGGTTTCACAAAGAGCCCCCCACACCAAAAAAAGCCGGGGGGTATATATTGGAAGCTTGTGCTTCTCGCGGTCGGTTTGAGCTCTGCCTCAGCATCCCCGCGCAGTCCTCAGGCCAGCTTTTCCTTTTGTGTCACCCAGCCCCGCTGGCAACACCCGGGCTGCAGGGGACAGCGCCGGAAGGCAAGGGAATGGGAGTAGGGGAGAGGAGGGCTGGGGAACAGCAACGGGGAGAGCCGGGAGGGAGATGTGGGGAGAGCAGGGCTGGAGGACTCGGCAGCAGGGACGGAAGCACGGGAGGAGCGAGGGGCTGGGGGGAAAGAGTGCTCGAGGAATGGAGGAAC
>VZRM01005900.1:596520-612133 GCA_013397955.1 Grantiella picta
GATTGGGACCGGGGCTCGACGCGGGGCTCCCACGTGCGGAACCCGCCGCAGAAAACTTCGGTGGAAGCATCACCGGGCGCGGGGCGGAGCGCTGCCGGCAGCGGGGCCAATGGCGCGGCTGGGGCGGGGGGGGCAGCTGGCCCCGGAGCGGGGGCGGACCCGCGGGGAGCGCTTGCCGGGGCAGCGCGGCTGTCCGGAGGATGCGGGATGCTCTGCCCGGGGATGCACCGGGGGTTGCGGGACACCCCTGGCAGGCTGTCTCGGGGGCTCCGTGGGTGGTCGGGAGGTTGTCCCGGAGGCGGACGGATGCAGGAATGCCCCGGAGGCTGTGCCGGGAGGTGCGGAGGGTGCAGGGATGCCCTGAGGCTATCCCGGAGGGCGGGAGGAGGTCTGGGTTAGCTTTTCTCTCGGTGCTGCCTGCTCTCCAGCCCCAGTGGAGACCCCGCTGCCCGCCGACAGCCTCTCTCGGCAGCACAACTCCGCAGGACTATTCTGTCCAGCACATGTTGTGATGACACACTGGTGTTCGGCTGACCGCGCCGTCCACCTGTCTGTCCGTCACTCCGATTTTTTGAACCAACCCCCCGGCATCCCTCCGGACCTGAGAACAAATTCCTCATACGCCCAATAATCCACCCTTACAGACACAAATACCTTTACAAGGAAGAACAGTTCCCCTTAAACTCGGTGAAACCACTGACGGGGGTGTCAAACACACTCGCAGTATCACAGCCGACAGTTGCACTGAGCTCTGTACCGAACGCAGCACAGAAACACCGGAAATAAAACTTTTCCCCTCTAACTTGCACAAGTTGCCCCCAGGCTGGCTGCAGAATCTCCCCCAGAGCTGGTAAGAAATATCTACAAACACAACACGATACTGCTCTTGGAATTTGCTCTTCTCCTTTGAGAGCACATAAAATGTGGAAATAGCTCTCAGCTTCATGCTTCGGCTGCCTGATTGCAAGGGCTTCGTTATTTCATTGCCTGTGGGAATGCCCTTTTAATTTGAAATGTTTGTCATAGATTATAGAATTTTTAAACAAACTTGCACATGAAACACTTGACTTAGATCTTTCTCTTTTTTCCCTTCTGTTTGGTGTGGACCTAGCTGAGGAATTAAACTTCAACTACTTGGAAATAAAGCTGGTGTAGCCACAAATTATGCAATGAAAAGAGGGGAGAAAAATTGTGTTGACTTATGATCAGCCATCTGCAGAGCTGGCTGGCTCATAAAAATGTGTTTCCAAATAGTAAACAGACCAAAATTAATAACAAATGTTATTTGCAATGAATCATTCTACTAGATCTCGGTGTGTTTGGTGGCTTCAAGATACTCTAGCATTTCAGGTATTTCAGTACTCCAACATCCAAGTAGATGCCTAGTGGGATTTGCAAAACACTATAAGCAGGTTAGGCCCACAACACCTCTAGGCAACTACTTACATCATTAGGAACCTAAATGCCTTTATAAGTCTGTGCTCTGATCCAGCTCATTGAAGTCAAAGAAAAGACTTTGCTGACATCAATGGGCTTTGGACTGGGCCCTGCAGAAGGGCAAAAGTGGTTTGACTTCTTTGCACTGGTCATTATGATACTTTTTTCCTAGACACTTAAAGCAATGTTACACTTTATATTTGGAAAAAAAGTTCATTTTAAATGGAGAAAAACAGAAAAGAGAAGTGGAAGCAGTGTGAAAGAGCATAAAGTGTGTATCTGCTGGGATTGTATTGCAGGACTTATGTTTGCAGCATTTTCCCTGGAAATATTGCTGTGAATCTCAACTTTCCTGTAAAGAGTCACTAGCTGACGAGGGAAAATATGACCAGAGCCTATATAAAAATTTCAGTGTCTAGAAGGCAATAAGCTAAATATGTCTATATTTAAAAGAGCCCTACGATATTTAAGGTAAACTTGGGATTTTTTACAGACCCTGACTCATGGTTTCTGCCTGCTGGGGCTGAAGGCATCAGTGGTTCTGCAGCCAGGAACAGCTCTCTACTAAGAAAGGTGTCTTAATGCTTTAGAAAGGGCAATACAGGGAAGTTGTGAATAGTTTCACCCCCCTGTACCTGTATTGCTGTGGACTCTGTTGGTACAGCTGCAATTTTGAGATTCTTTATTAGCAGCAGGCTGGTTTGGACCTTATTTTTGGATGAGTTTTTCTCGCTACAGAGACCATTTGATGAACGCTCTACTATAAAGCCAGAAAAATTATGTGGCTGACATGATGACATCAAGTACTGGGAACTTACACATCTTATCTATTTTAGCCCTGCTGCAAAAATAACCCTTCTCAGGGATAACTTGAGGGGGTTTTAATGACTTAGAGCTTGGAGCAAAAGGTGCTTTTCATTTTACGCAGTCTCTTACACAACCGACATAACATTTTCAGTGCAACCTCTTTCTTTTCCCCTTAAATTTCTGTCTGCCCATCTCAGAGCCTTCCATTGCACCCATCACAGACCCGGTGTGCCTCTCCTGAAGCCTGGCAGCAGCAGAGGTGCTTAGATCCCTGGGGATTCAGGGCAACTCTGCACACCATGGTGAGCACCTGAGCATTTGGTCACTGTCCCTAGTGTGCTGGCAGGGCGGAGGGGAGTGTGGCCACCCCAGTGTGCACCATGCCCGTGACTCACAGCTCCCTGGCACCAATCCTGCTGCTGGCATGGGCTCAGTCCTGGGATGGTCCTGGCAGGCTGTCCTCCATGGTCCTGTTTGTGCTCGCTCCTTACCTCGCTCAGTTGTTCCTTTCTCCTTTGATCTATTTACAGTTTTATTGCTTTCTGCACTCCTGCCTCCCCCCGCGAACGTTCTGCTGCTTGAGTCATTTCAGGTGCTACTGTTGAGGGTGAATGGGGCTCTTCTCCCAGCATGGCTGGTGCCAAATTCCTCTTTCAGCACCAGCAGCAATGTTTCCTACTCCAAATGGGCTGATTTGGGATGCCCTTCATGGAGGCACTGAAGAAACAGACCTGCTTACCAGGAGAGACCTTTGTGGGTCTGGAGAGGCTTAAACTGAGCAACAGAGATCTTCTGCTCCCTCGGTAAACTAGAGCTGAAGACTTTGCTTCCACCGTCTGATATCTCCAGGTGCTTTCATACAACTGGGAAAGGGGAAGACTTCCACCTTGGATGCTTTGTGCATGCACAGCCTGTGCTGGCCCCACTGGGATGGCTGTATTTTTTCCCCTTTTCCCAGTGACCCATAGCATAGATGGGATCAGGGGTTAAACTGGGAGCGTGGTGGAAAAAGGACCAGGAGCCCAAGGCTAGCACAGCTTAACAAGTGATTATAAGGTCTGAAGGCAAAGGGAACCCCTGCTTGTCAGGAAGCTGCTGCTGAAGAAAACATCCCATTGTGCTGGGGAGATGGAGTATGGGACAGAGGCGAGCGAAACAGATTGATAACCGAGGGGTGACGTGACCCCACACAGGCTCCTACAACAAAAGCCCCTTCATCTAACATGAATAGGAACAATGGCTAATGGGGACAGGCCAGCAGTGGCCAAGGATCTGAGAGCCAGAGGGGAGAGAGAGGAGGCAATGACGGCTCCTGTTCTACCCAAATCCTCTATTGATCTCAATAATCTCCTGGGCTTTCCACCCCTTGAAATCAGACAGAAAGTTCAAGGACTTTTTGCCTTTAGATTGGAGGAACACGCTTTGTTCTCGAGAGCCATTGAGGTGTGCTGGGACAGGCTGCTGGGAAGTGCCCTGGAGCAGGCTGGGACACCAGGGGTGAGCTGCTGTTTTGTCCTGCACAGCCCTGCGATGTCCCCAGCCCCGGGCTGGCAGTGGTGGCAGGAGCACCATGGCTGCTGGCCTCGTCCCAAGGGGATTCCAAACCCACTGAGCTTTTTGGGACAGAGTACGTGTGGATGCACAGAGCCTGGCAGAGCCAAATGCTGACAAATTATTAAAAAAGGAATTGTGGTCGTTCTATCAGGGGGCCAGCAGGGCCTCCTTGGGCACAGCATGTGCTGAGGATGTTCAGGGCATCGACAGAGCCATGAGGGCACTGGGAATAGGAGCTGCATCCCCATGGAGCATCACCACAGGGTCCAAGCAGATGGGACAGGTGATGGAGAGGTGTTGGAGATCTGATCAGCATCTCGAACTCTGGTAGTTTTGTTGAAAAAGTATCTTGAAAAATAATGTAGGGATGGGATTTTGCTTTGGTATTTTAAAACTTTTTTTTTCTTATTTTAAAGAACAGAAGTATCCACAGGAAATACCATGTAGAGCAGGGGGGAAAAAAAAGTCTCAAGAGACTATATTCACTCTGCACTCTCTAAACCTGACAAAATGACTTGTTCTGTTGCATAATTTGCAATGCCTGTGCCCAAAAGCAAGCAGGCTTGTGAGCAGAAAGTGGGTGAAATCTGAGTCCTGCTTTGGCTGAGGCTGAAAGCCACATATCTCTGTACCTGATGCCCAGCATTGGCACTCAGTGCATTTTGGTTCTGATACCTCCTGCCCTGCTGGGATTAGGCCAACTTAATTAGAGAGCCTCATACAAGACATGAGGACATCTGGGAGGCCTCAGATCAGGAGCATAAATTAATAAGAACCAGTAAGAGGAGGAGACTGAGTTGGAGTCAGAGGCCTGATAGGAGCTCAGTGCTGCCAGCCATGCTGCCTGGCTGCTGTAAACAGGGTTCTGACTGCTGGACCTGCCCTTCCCAAGATGGCTATCAGCTTAGGGGGATGCCTGTGCCATACAGGAGGGCAGAGCCTGGTATCAGTTTGTTGATGGCTCAGCATCCCATGCAAGCAGCTGCAGCAGTGTTTCCCAAAGACTGGAGTGAGCTGCAGACCCCTGGGGCCAGCAGGGTCATGTTTCTCCCCTCTTTACTGAAGCCATGGCTCCCAGCTGTGGGAGGACAGACTGGGACACAGCAGAGTCAAGCAGGGCAGCCTTGGTACATGGCTGTGATACTCAGCTGGTTCCTGCTCATCCTAGCTCCTTCTGCAGCCCAAGTGACCAGGGACCTCACCAGGTGGAGAGGAGGAGCAGCCCATGGAGCTCAGCAGTGGGACTCAGAGACCTCAGGGAGCTGGCAGCACATCTGGGAGATGCCTCAGCTCAGCTGAAACACACAAGGTAGTTGAGACAACATGTCCCACAGACAAACAGCCACCCATCCTGTCCACATAAGGAGGCTCTCAAGGCTCTCTGCACCATGAATGTCCCCCTGTGCACCCCAGGAGTAGGTAAAGAGCTCTTTTCCTCCAGGCAAGCTGGGGCCATGGTGGGAGCTGCTGGGCTGCACAGGGCTGTGAGCCTGAAAAGCAACTGCATGGAAAGGTCTGAGAGCTGCTGGGAATGGGAGTTGGGTGATGATACATGGAGAGGTCTGTGTGCTGCACTGAGGGGGCTCAGAACTACACTGAGAGGTCTGGGAGCTGCACTGTGGAGTCTGAGTGCTGAGCCCAGCACTCATCTTGCCTTTTTAGCAGATGGGAAAAGGCATAATGTTGCCTGTGTTGGCTGGAATGACATCCACCTCTCCCCGGGCAGTAAGGGTTGTGGGGAACAATGGATTTCCAGCTGGAGAGCCAGGACAGGTGGCAGGGACGGGGATGCTCCATGTTCAGCACAAAGCCACACACGGGGGAGCCACAGATCTGGAAAAACCTGTTACACCTGAGTTATTATGCATCAGCAGCTCCCATCCGTGGGAAATCCACTCCTGGCATAGCCGAGCATCAGGCACGTCCTGAGATGGCTTGTGATGCCCTGACTGCAGTGCCAGGTGTGCTCTCTGGACACCCCAAGCAGTGGGTTTGTTGGGGACTGGCAGCCCAGGATGTTCCCAACACCTCCCTCAGCCACTGCAGGCAAGAATTTACAAGAGCTCTCCAAGGGAAACCTATAAACTGCTCCCTGGTATAGCTTCCTGAGGATCACTGCAGACAGCTATATTATCCGGAACATGAAGTAGTTACACTCCTGCTGCTCTTCCAGAGCTTTTCAAACAGATACTTCTCTCTTTTATTACCTTTGTTTGTGTCTCGTTTTATTTGGGGGCTGTGTGCTTCCTTGTGCTGGGTTTGATACTGTTGTGAGTGGCTATGGGTTGGAACAACAATAAATACCTTCCAGGCCTTTTGTGCTTCTTAATATTATTCTCCCTTAAAAAAAAAAAAACAACCCAATCAAAAAGCCCCAAAAAAACCCAAGAAACACACACACACACACACACACACACACACACACACAAAAGACAGGCAATGAAAACAATACAGGGAAAATTAAACCCTATATCTGCATTTATGGTTGGACATTAATCACACAGGGAAGGCTGGCTACTAAGTGTTGATAAAATGTTTTGGTTCTGTTAAAAATGGGGAAAGTGGTGTGTTTTGTGGAGTAGGGTTGGCTTTGATGAAGATATATACTGGGTAAGTTTCCCCAGTCCAGGATGGACATTCCAGCTGGAGAAAATGCCCCCAGCAACTGGACTGGGGTAAAGCTGTGCCCTGCATGGGGATGAGAGCTGGTCACCTCCAGCTTCACTTTGTTTTTCCATAAAATGCCTTGTGTCTCTGTGAAGGCTCAACCAAGCAGCTCTGAAGTTAAGGGCAGCCTTTTAATGGACTTAATTGGGTGTCAGGCAATGCTTGGAGAGCACTGAGGGTTGAATCAATATTTCAAAAGGCTGCAAAAAACAGCTAGAGACCCACTGATGAGGGTCTGGGTGTAAAGCCCACGAGTTCCTCCCTTCACAGCAGGCTTTGGGGATTATTTGCCTTTTGTACAGCAGTGCTACATGTGGAGGTTGAATGTGGAGGCACTGGTTTGGTTCAGCATTGCTCTTTTCATGTGACCCCTTTGGAATACCCCTCTCCCCTCAGGAAGGATGAAACCACAGCTGGAAACAACTGGCCCTGCATCAGAACCTGAGCCCAGAGCCCCACAGTGCCCCTGGGATGTTTATAACACCCAGAAAGCATCAAGCCCTGTGGTGTACCCACAGAGAGAGAGGGGCAGTGATAAACCCCAGCACACCAGCAGCAGAGCTGGCAAATCACTGGGTGCCTCTCCTTGGAGACCCTGCAGTGCTGCTGACAAAATTACTTGTTCATCAAGTGACGATGCTCCATCCTGGCTGAGCTGGCGACAGCCCTGCTTGCTGGCTCTGCTGGGCTGAAGACAGCACTTTAAAAGGAAGCAAAGCAGTAACATAGCATTAGTTCTTGCTGGAAGGGGGAACGAGAGATGCACATTCCTGCCTTGTATGGGAAATTTGGCCTTCTTGCATCACCCCAAGAGTCTGGGCTGAGCACTGTAGTCTTACACCCCATCCTCAGTCCTGTGCTCCTGTGAGGCAATGCTAAAAGCCACTGCCAGCCCCGGGATGGTTGGACTTCAGCAGAGGGTGAAGTCACATCTGGAGAACTCACTGATGCATCCAGGTCGGGCTGAGGGTGGCTGAGCAGCAGCAAGGGCCGTGCTAAACACACGTGAAAAACCCCAGGGAGAGGAAAACTGTCCTGCTGTGTGTTTGGCAGTGGGTCTGCATCCATCTGCTGGGGATTCACTCCTGCACTTGTGGGTAATCCCATTGCCCCTCTGGGATGGGGTCTGGGGACAACCAGAGCAACTTGTGACCCTGAGAGGCAATTCCAGTGTGTCCCACATGCTGGAGGAGTCCCAGGACTGAGCATTTGTCAGCTCAGGAACACAGCATCCCAGTGTCAGCTTAGGCCTGATTTGCATGTAGAGCAGGGTGTTGAGTGTGTAATTACTGAGCTGCACAAGCAGCCGTCAGCTCGGCTGTTTCCAAACATGATCCTCAGTGCTTCACAGAACACAAGCAGACTCTTCCCCAGTGCACTGCCTGGGAGGTTTGGCTAAGGGAAGCAGTGGGGTTGGAGGGAGGCTGGACAGGTCCAGACAGCTTAGTTAGACATGGCCAGGGAGATGTGGTCACCTCCTCTGCTTGAGAAGAGGAGGACAGATTAATCCAGACCTGTTGTTATCCAGGGGGGAATGAACTGTTATCCAGTTCAGGGCCTTGGCATCTGCCATGCACTAACTAGCTGTGCCCTCTTTGCCTCACCCCCAGTCATCAGGCTTCCCCTGTCTACTCTCTCTAGTCCCTTCCTGGCCTCCACATTTACCCAGGAGCCCTTCTCTCCCTCTTGGGAGCTGTCAGAGGTGCCTGCAGAAGACTGGTGGGAGAGCTCAGGCACTAGTGAAGGTGGGAAAACCTCAGCCTTGAGGTTCCCCTTCACTGTATGAGCATTTGTCCCAGCCCAGAGGTGTCCACATAGATACAGAAGGGAAAGGTAAAGCTCAGGATGCTGTGTGTGTGCATGCACAGGGGTGCTCCTGTCTGTGCGGGTTTGTGTTCCAATGCACTCAGGAGCACAGACAGAGGTGTGGCTGTGTGTGGTGTTTTTTAATGCACACATGGACTCCACCATGGTATGGCAAAGACAATTTATTGCAAAAATTCAGGGTTCTTAAACTGTTAGTTTGTTATGAATTTACACACTTATGAGGCACAACAAATGTGTTTAACCAACACCACAGACCATGATAGGAGCATCAGGTGTGACCAACCACAGCCCCACGATGTGAACACTGATTGGTTCTAATAATTTTTTTACATTTATGTAACTTGTTTTTCACCTCTAGTTTAGCTGAGTCATTCCCAGAATGCTTTTCTAGTTAGCCAAGGTAACAGAAGTGAGCAGGGATTTTACAAGGGCAGCAAAGCCCTCACTTTGCAAGGCCTTTCCACTCCCCAACAGATGTGTGTTTGGCTGTGGGGATTCCTACATGTTTGTACTGTGTGAGCTCTGAGCATGTGCATGTCATGCATGTTCTCACTGAGGACTCTGTGCCTTCAAGGGTTTCTCTGAATGGATGTTCTCAGAAAAAGGACCTCATACCCATTTGAGACACACCTATATGCATGGGCATCCCATGCTGATAGCCAGCAGGACCTACAGCTCCAGAGCCACGATGAAGAACGTCTCACAGAAGATGGAGCATCATCACACACTGTGTCACTCTGGGATTTTCTCTCCTACCAGCCTGGTTTCCCCATGCCATGCACTGAACAATGGAGTGGAGAGGGAGGTGATGGACACCCCATGCTCCTTCAAGGTCAGCCAGAGCATGGGCTGTGCTTTCCACTTGCCCGTTTCTTTGCTTCAATGGATTTTATTTCTTTCTGACCAGTAATATCAACAGAACCTGCCAGGGCACCTCATCACCATTGCTCTCCAAGAGCAGACACGACATACTTGGAGCATGCAGTCAGCTTTTCCAGCCAGTCCACATGGCTGGTGTAAACTGCCTAAGTACCATCAAAAACCACTTTATAAACTGAGGACGGGAAGGGGATGATTGATGGCTCCACGCTGGACATGACACAGCTTCTACACTTCCCTGTATTTATAATATTTGTGTGTTGCCCCTACCTCAAAGCCTGACAGGGATAGTCCTATTCACTTAGAGATAGCAATTTGGCACAGCCTGACATAAACTCCATCACTTTGGGCCACCAAGGGAGAACCATTGTTTTAAACTTTCTCCCCCACACCCTGCTTGGCCCCCTTTTTAACCCCATTCCAGTTGCACTATTTCTTTACAAGCCAGTAAGAGCAGAAACAAACGTTTCACATCTGTTCTCGCAGTCCAGCCATTTGCATGAGAATCGTGGTCAGTGTTTCAATGAGCACAGCTCGCTGGCCAGCAATGGGGACAGAGCCACCACTGGCCCCTCAGGCTTCTGCCAGATGTCTGAGCTCCTCACAAAACAGACAGACTGGCAGCATTGAGAAATCACCTTCTTTTGGGATCTAATCACTCCAGAGATCTGCCAGGTAATTTTTCTTTCTGGATGGTTTTGTGGAGGTGATCCTCACTCTTGGGTCAGCCCTTTGGAACCTCCTGTTTAAGGAGTTTGGTGGTGTTCTACTTTTCCAACATCAGCATCATGAAGTGAAGGTTGGTGCACCAGCCAGGCTTAAGGCAAGGGTGTGTTTAGTAGATCAGTAATGGTAATTTTAGTGGTAGAGCATCTCCAGTGATACGACACCACTGGGAAAGATCTTTGTGACATATGCCCACGTTTCACAGGGAGCTCTCATTTGAAAAAAAAAAAATCAAACAATGAAGGAAAAAATTGCCATTATTCTGCTCTTTTTCTGCTTGCCAAAAGCATCTTCCTCCCCACCTGCTCTTCTCTTGTATGCCATTCCCTGCCCTTTCTCTGGGTCTGTTCAGCTCCTGCCCTTGCACTGAGCTGGCAGTGAGACGGAGCTGCAATTCTTGGAATTTGCTTCTTCTCTTTGCACGCAGGCTGGGCATTATGAGCTGCTGGTTGACTGACACAGGAATGGCTGAAAGGCTTAAGCTGTTAACACAAACTGACAAAAATGCCTTGGAAATTCTGGCAGGAAACTGTAGCATTGAAACTCATCTGTGCCATTTGCCTCCCCGTTTACTGCACGCTCTTATTAACTTCCCAAGCCACAGGGCTCTCCTAGGAAAATTAACATGAAAAGAAACATTTTAAAGGCATCATGGACTACAGAGCCTCTCGGATTAGAGGCTGTGGTTCTGACCTTCAAGCAGCTCTGTGCAGCCCTGGCATGGAGGATGTTGGATGGCTTGGTGCTTTCTTCTCTCCTGGGACACTGGTGCATCTGAAAGGCTTCAGGCTGGAATCACACTCCAAAATGAAGATTATTCCAGGTGGTAGAGGTAGTGGTTACTGGGTCTGTACACAGGGCTGTCCTGCCTCGGGATGGTAAGCTGATATCCATGTGCTGGCATCTGAGCCCTGCCTGTGCAGTTCAGTCCTTCCCACGAGCTGGGAATCACCCCATGGACTCCTTTGGGACAGGCAGGGTGGCCTCACAGGAGCAGGCATCTGCCAGGGTCATGAACCCCAGCTGCAGCATCCTCCTCTGGGCCTGTCCAAGCATTTAACTAGTTTTTGAAGCATTCGCCTCCACAAAGGCAAGACAGATTGTGTATTGATCCAGTCCCTTCAGTCAATAGCTACAAACCACCCCAGCCATGGCAAAGCACCCTGCGAGTACAGGGGGCTGATGGAGAGGGGCTGGGTTGGGGTGCAGCTGCACTAGTGGGGCAGCAAAGCCCCACGAGATACCCTGTGCCACCAGTTATGTGGTAATTCACCCCATCAGGTTGGCTCCCTGTGCTGCTCCCTCAGCTCTGCCAAACCCCAGCAGCCAGGGGTGATGCCCCGGGGCAAGGCAGTGAGCAGAGCACAGACAGCCCCAGTCCCTGCCAGTTCAGGGTGCTGGCAGCAGGGATGGGTGCCCTCAGCACCCCTGAAGCATCTCCACAGCAGACCTGTGGTGTGGGCAGAGGAGATGGAGCACAGGCTCAGATTTCCTGCCGTCAGGCAGAGCTGCCCAAGCCAGCACAGCCCTGCAAGAGCCAAGGATATGCTGCAGGACATGGTGGTGCAGATTTCCTGCTCGGATATCATCTCCACAGGGCACAGTGGAATGAGGGGCTCAGAGCAAATCCCTGGGGATTCAGTGCACATCCCACGCTTTAATACCCCATGGTTGAAGGACGGCATCGGGAAAGCCAAGCAATCCACCCGTGTTGAGCTGTAAGCTGTAGGACAGGCAAGAGGGTAATTGGCATTGGCTCCACAAGGTTTATAGCAGGGAATGAGAACATTTCAGAAGAGTGCATGTGCTGCTGGCTGTGCAGGTGAGAGGGGACAGCACAGGGGTGCAGATATCACCCTACCACAGCCAGGGCTCAGCAAGGACAGACAGTGCTGGCTGTGCTCCACACCTCAGGGCTCAGGAGAGCAGGTCCATGGCACTCAGCACCCTCCACCAAGGCAGTGGCATCTCTCCCAAGGTTACCCCATGCATTCCAGGGATCAAGGTCTCACTGCCATCAGCACTCCCTCACTCAGAGCCAGCTCTGCTCCACAGGTTGGGTCCCACTGGCAGATGTGCGTGTGCAGCAGGGACAAGGACAAGGCTTTCTGCCTCAGCTCAGGCACAAAGGGGAGTGAAAGCAGAGGGTACTGAGCAGCAGAGGGGTTTTGGGGGACTGCTGGTGTGTGGCACCTGTGGCTGGTGGCAGGACCTTCCCAGCACGTCCCTCAGCTGTGCTCTTCACTCCCCAGCTGGGCCACTGCTGTGACACATGCTGACCTTTAGGGACCAAGTATTTTTTCAGGCTGCTGTCTGATGAGCTAAAGGTCTGGAATGTGCCAGGGGAATCTCTTTGAAGCTGACTTTCTCACTGAGCTGCATTTTCTGCCTTTCGCTGGAGAGATGTGTTCAGAAAGGCTCACCTGCCATGCCAGTGCTTTGAACAGTCATAGAATCATAGAATCACAGAATATGCTGAGTTGGAAAGGACCATCAAATCCAACTGCTGGCCCTATGAAGGACACACCATGCATCTGAGATTGTTGTCCATATCCTTCTTGAACTCTGTCAGGCTTGGTGTTGCAACCACTTCCCTGGGGAGCCTGTTCCAGTGCCTGACCACTCTGCATGAAATTCTTTTTTTCCTGATACCTAGTCTTGTTAATAACAATCCTTGGCTCATGTGCAAAACACTACCAGCTCCAAAGGTTTGTGGGCATTGTTGTCAATGACAGCGTCAGGCTCAGGGCATGGAAGTGTCAGCATCTGCATCTTTGTGCTGCCAGAGGACTTTGTGGTGCCACAGAACATGGGAAGGGGTGTGGTAGCAGAGAAGCAAGGCCCTGAGACATCTAGAAGACTACAAGGAAGAAGAGAGCAACACAGGCATTTCAACTGGTGCCTTAGAGCTCAGAGCAAGTATTTTGTTGTTTGGGCTCTGTAATCCCACCTAGCAATTCTGAGTTTATTTTTATAGAATCACAGAACAGTTTGAGTTGAAAGAGAACTTTTAAAGATCATCCAGTCCTACCCCTTGCCATGGGGGTAACACCTTCCTTTAGAGCAGGTTGCTCCAAGCCCCGTCCAACCTAGCCTTGCACACTTCCAGCATTGGGGCAGCCACTGCTTCTCCAGGCAACCTGAATTTGTCATCCTTGATTTGTCACGATGCAGTTTGGGCATTTGGAGACAGGAGGCTGAGGGTGATGATCTGCAGTTGCCATGGGTCCTTACCTCTCTCTGCACAACTGCTGGATAGACCCTGTGCATTATGTGTCTCTTGCCAAGAAAACAACTCCATCCCCCCCACCTGCCCTGGTTCTTTCTCCTTCAGATGGCCTGCATTTCAGAAATGCTCCCCACTGTGGAGCAGAAAGGCTTTGCAAAGTGAGAGCCTTGCTGCCCTTGTAAAACCCTTGCTCACTTCTGTTACTTTGGCTAACTAGAAAAGCATTCTGGGAATGACTCAGCTAAACTAGAGGTGAAAAATATACATAATACATAACTGTGGAACAATTATTAGAACCAATAAATGCTCACACTGCGGGGCTTTAGTTGGTCACACCTGATGTTCCTATCCTGTTCTGTGGTGTTGGTTAAGCACATTTGTTATGCCTCACAAGTATGGAAACTCATAACAAACTAACAGTTTAAGAAGCCTGGATTTTTGCAATAAAATGTCTTTGCCATAGCATTGTGGAAATCATGTGCTTAATGCCACACCTCCTTGCTCAGAAATAAAGCAGCCACAATTCCATTGTATGGAATACTCCGTATCCTTGCTGATGGTGATGCTTTGGATGGCCTTCTGGTACCCAAACTCTCCTCTCTCGAGCATCCAGTGAAAATAGATGTGTCACATTGGGAGGCTGCTGAATGTCACAGTAAGGTGTGAATTCATATTAAACAAATAAATAACGTGGGCTTATTGTCAGAGATGCTTGCTGGAAGCAGGAGAGAGCATGTGCAGTATGTATTTGTGAGCACAAGAGGGAGAGCAAGGAGGGGAGAGAGAGGAAGGACAGGAGCAAAGGAAAGGGACTTGACACCTGTTTGTAAACTGGGTCAAGATTAACAATGATTTGGGTAGTCTTGGCTCCATGCCCAGTTTTACAGGTTTTTCAAAGACATATAGAGAAATGACGATTGCTGCCTGGAAGAATGAACTCCCATGGTGATTTACAATCCTCACTTTACACATGCCAGGACCCCAATTTCTACTCACATAAACCCAACCACATGAGTGAGGATTCGCAGGCTAAGTCAACGCTCTGGTTTAATCCTACTTATGTCAGTCAAGAAAAGTCTTACCCCAGGAATAAAAAGCAACAAACCGTGCTTGTGAAGTGACTACTTTTATTTCACTGCTTTATAGTTTATCTGCTTAGCTCTGCCATTCCCTCTCATCACAGTATCCAAGCAGACATGGAAATGACTGTGCCAACAATTTAACTGACTTGAGAGAAGTGATACAAAAAAAAAAAGAAAAACTGAATGCTGAGGCTGGTATTTTGCGAGACCAGCCTAGTGTTTGCTCCCTGGACACAAGGTTGAGTAACTAAGCAAAAAAACTTGCAGAAGTCCTCTAGAAAAGAGGGAGGCATGGTGCAAGCAGCACCAGTGCCTGGCATGGGGCAGAAATTCAGTCCCAAGGCAGCATTCCTGAGGCAGTGGAGAGCTGGAGAGCCTGATGAGAGGCTTGGAGAGCTATTTAGCAACACTGAATTGGGACTTGAAGCAGAATTAATTGAGCTCAAATTGCATCCTCCTAGCAATCCCCTAATCTGCTGCAGCAGGAGGATAATGACATCTTGAGAAACCAGCTTCAAAAATGAAACTTGCCGAGTTCTAATAAATGGGCTGCTTGAAGAGAGGATTAATACTTGCATATAAAATATTGCCATTTCAAGGCTTATGTTCGTATGGGAGTCTTTTGCTTCCAAAAGGAGGGAGTTCTCAAGAGAATTTGTGAGCTACACACACTTGGACACACACATACACACAATTATGCACCCAAGAGCACACAGAACCAAGCTGCTGTCATGTCCCCAAATTACTTTTCTTAAACCCTGTTTATTAGTTCTAGGCAGTCCTTAGCATGCAGGAAGTTAAATAAAAGTTCCTTTCAAACAAAGACCTCAAAATGCTCTGGAAACAGCAACAAATCAAGTGTCAAATCAACCCTGGTGACATGGGGACAGTGCTGCAGCCTCTGAGAAACGAGTGGTGTGTGGCAAATACACAGCAGCCACAGGAACAGACCCTCTTTGAGTCTTACACCCTCTCCCATTTCAGTTCCTATCTCCCAGTTGCTGAGATCTCTGTCACTGGGAAAGAGCTGAGAAAATAGAATTTTTGCTCTGATTGCAGAAGGATCCTTTTTGGAAAACACCCTGTTTACAGTGTCCACACGCAGCATGGTGGTTTCAGTGTTGCCTTTTCGGCTGGTAGAAATATGAAGCAGACACAGTATAAAAGGGAAAAAAAGGGTATTATTTTGGTTTAATAGGATCCTAGGTGCTCAACTCATCAAAGGTGGAAACACACTGAGAAGCACAACCTGTACGACACATACACAAATTTATGGACTTTGCAAATTACCACATTTACCTAAAATTCCCTAATAAGAAACTTTATAAATGAAGTAATTGTGAAGTCTATTACTGCCTATTATAATTAGCCCCCCCCCCCCGAATCAGCAGCACAGGTTGATTAA
>VZRM01005900.1:612138-647210 GCA_013397955.1 Grantiella picta
CCCCCAAATGAAACTACAGCTTAATTTACAAAACACGTTCCAGAGAGGAGGCTCTGTCCAAGGCTGGAGCTTCTAGTTCTGAGATAGCATGAATGTTTGGTTTTCCTGCTTTGCAAAACCCCAAACTAAGCTAAATATCAGACTACAAGAATTATAAACATGTAGGGCTAAGGTACAAGGAGTGTGTATAGAGGGTACAAGGGAAGAAAAAGGGTATAAAACGTGTAAAAAGGGTATAAAAATGTATAAAAACAGTATAAAAAGAAAAGACAAAAATCATCATGCTGGCTGTTCAATGTGACAGCAAATGGGTTAGATTCCTGGAAAATATCTCTCTCCACTCCTCATTCCATGGCTCCTGCTTGGGTTCAGCTGGCTGGAAACACCGAATACCAAGTGCCTCCTGTCTGCCCCTTGGAGCAGCATCCTCTCAGCAGCTTCCCTGCATCCCTTCACATCTCCCTCTTCCCTGAGGTTTCTGTGTTAATTCAATAAGACAGAACAGAAGCTCTCTACCAAGTCTTATGCATCACCCTCAATTTACATTTTATTACCATGGGTATCCACAGCAAAGCAAATAAACACCAGCGGGTTGTTCTCTCCGTTGCTGTCAATAACATTATCGCTGCCACTGACCCAATTAGCAGCATTTGTCAGCATTCAGTAATTAGCTTGGAGCCGGGCTGAGGTCTCTGCCTTTCACCAAAGGGCTTGCAGGCTGCTATAAAATATTTATGAATGATCTTGGATGGCATCTGTTTGCTATTTTGCTGGTGATGTTCCTGGTGAGTGGCTGACCCGGGGAGCACATGGCGGTCGAGGCAGCATTGGCATCAGATGAACCTTGCTTGTGGATCAGCAGGAAAAGAAAAGAAAATAAAATAAACCAGGGCTCAGCCACTCCATCCTCGAGCATCCTGGAGCTGCCTGCAGCATGGCTCTGGGCTGGTCCAGCCACAGGAGGAACATCACCAGGGATGAGGTGTCTGAGGCTAGGCAGGCAGCATTGGGTTTGCCAGGGTTTCAGCTGAGCTTGGGGTTGGTTTCTTTCACAGAAATCTGCTTTTAACTAGCTCTCTGCATCTCATGGTCCCAAGAGGAGGGGAAACTTTATCCAACATGTAATATTTGAAGGATGAGCGACCTGAGGCTTGGGCAAGGTGGTGAAATATTATGGCCAAGCATCAAAGGTTTAGTGCCAATGATGCCTTAATAATTTCTAGTTTATACTCTTCATGTATTTGTAACTTGGTGTAGTTCTGTGCTTCTTACAAAATGCTAAAAACCTCTGTTCCAAATACGTTTAGCCAGAACAATCCCTCTGAACAGAAAATCCAAGGATACATTCATTGCCCTAGGGCCTGAAAATAGGTTTTCAACAGTGAAATGGGGGGAGCAGGCCTGGGGTGATTAACATCATCACCTGAGGGTGTGATTGGAGAATTAGGGACCAGTTTGCCAATAGGACAGAACTTATAAAAGGTGAAGAGCTCCTGACCCAGTGCCCATTTTGGATATAGTCCCTCAAGGGGGACTTTGCTTGTCTGAATGTACCTTGAAGGCCTTGAATAAATTTGTCTGCTTTTTATGCTCCTAATTTGCCTAGGCCTCTGTTTCAGGTAGCCTGGTTTAGGCATCACCAGGAATGAGAGTTATGATGCTGACACAAATATGTGCCCCAAGTCCCCATGTGTGGAGGCTGGGAAAGGGCAGGGGGTGGTTGGACCCTGAGCCTGTAGGAGCTGAGCTCATGCTGGGTCTGGAACTGCACAGGCTGAGCAAAGAGCACATGTGGAGAAGGTGGGACTCCTCTACTGAGCTCAGCAAAATCACAAGGTACCCTGAATCATCCAATGTCCCAAAAATGCCATCATGATTGTCTGAGAGCTATCATTCTGAGAGGATTCAGCTCACCTTGTTTAAGCACTTAACTGAGGTCCCTCAGTGGGCATTCATTGTCCTGGCCTTCCTCTACTCTCTGCAGTGAGCAATTTGCAAATTGCTCATTTGCTCGATCTGTGCCCGAGATAGGACATACATTTTAGAAATGCCTGTTTCTCTTTGGGGAGCTGTGCTTCCCAAAACTTCCCCAGGGTACCACAAACCCCAGCAATGCTGAGTAGGATCCAAATAATCTATCGATGTTATTAGAGATCCAATGTCTGTTTAAAGGCTTCCTCCCTAGTCCTTGGTGTCTACAAGGAGATGTGTGCAGCTGCTGAATTTTGCCCAGAGCTATGCTGGCAGGATCCCCCCATGGTCCTGCCCTGACCCCAGCTGTGTTTCCAGGAGGGAAGGAGGGCAGTGGTGAAGGCTGGAGGGGCAGGAGGAATCCATGCTCTGCTCCAAGAGCTTACAGAATTAAAGGGCTACCCAGCAGGGACACTGGCTGGGCACACAGATAGGTAAAAGCCTAGCAAATCCCCCAAATTACACCCTGCAAGGGGAAAACAGAGGCTGGGCTGAAGCTGCAGTCGGCACAGGATAAGCAGAGTAATTTATGTAGTATCGTGGGTCTGAGTGCAGCTCATTCCCCAGAGCTCTTGGTACCACCAGCACTTTCGCCTGACACCCCATCCACACCCCTCGAGCTGCAGCCCACCCTCAAACCTCCTCTGAGGGTTTCTCAGCTGAGGATTTCTCTCTCAGCTGCCATAATCATTAAGAGAGGAATTAACGATGCAGGTGACGTGCTGGTGATGCTCTGAGGGAGGTGTTGGCTCATCACCAGATAACCCTGCCACTGTCATGCCTTGCAGAGATGTTTTCCTGCAGGATAAGCCCTGGCAGACCCCACAACGAGGGAGGTGGATGGGGCAGTGGTGGAGCTGTGGTGTCAATGGGAGCACTGATGTGCTGCAGGTGATGCCTGATGATTTTTTGTCCTTTCTTTTTATGCCCTTTTTATACATTTTTATACCCTTCCCCTCTCCTTGTACCCTTCACAAACACATCTTGTACCTTAGCCCCACATGTTTATAACTCTTGTAGTCTGATATTTAGCTTAGTTTGGGGGTTTTGTAGGGTGGGAAGACTGAATATTCGTACTATCTCAGAACTAGAAGCTCCAACCTTGGATGGAGCCTGCTCTCTGGAACATGTTTTTGTAAACTAGGCTGTAGTATCATTTGGGGGAGGAATTAGAATAGGGGGACAATTATTTTATTTATAAAGTTTCTTATAGAGGGATTTTAGGTAGATGTGCTAATTTTTAAGGTCCATAAATTTGTAAACGCATTGTACAGTGTGCTCCTTGATGTGTTTTCACCTTTGACGAGTTGAGGACCTAGGATCCTATTAAACCAAGGTAATACCCTTTTCCCCTTTACTGCTGTATCTGCTTCATATTGTCACCAGCCGATAAGGCATCACAGGGACATGCCAGGGGCCATGAGGTGAGTTGGTGTCAGAGCCAGGACTGAGATCAGCTCTGGGGACCTTCAGTGAGGGCAGCCCTGCTCACCTGGGGCACACAGAACCATGCATGGCAATGTCCTCTGGCAATATAAAGCCCAGGGTCTTTCTGTTTATCTCAACCATTATTTGCATATCAGGGGTAGAAGGAGGTAATGGACAATGGCAGAACTAGGATAAATGAAATGACCTATGAAGAGGTAGCCATCTGGCTATTCCTAGGACTGAATCTCCTCTGGGAGCCAGAAAACCTCTTGGTTAAAAACCTCCCTGAAGAACTTTTCACTTTTCTACCCAGAACTGTGTTGTTCAATGTGCTCCTTCCCTCATTCCTGAGCTCTGTTTATCCACATATGAGCTCTAGACTTTGATGGGCTCAGAAACTCATGTAGATCCCATCTCTCTGTGTTTGGAGGCTTCATCTGGGAAGCTTTTGGTGATGCTTCTGGGGGCTTTGTGTTTTGAGCACCCAGCTCTGCAAGCTCTTCAAGTGTCATTCAAAAAGTCAGGAACAGAGAAAAAAAACACAAACAGAGCAGAGCTTTTCCAGCAGTACCACTGCAGGTGTTTTCCAGGCTCGGCAGGAAGCACCCACCACCTCATCTTGCTCCCCCAGCCCTGCCATGAAGCTGTTTAAATTGAACCCAGCACAGACACCTCTTCACATCTGCTCACCAGCCAGGCACTTCCTCCTGATGGCTTTGCTTGTGGTGGAGGGTGCTGCTATTAACATTTTGTTCCAGCTGAAGTATGTGAGGATTAAAGATAAGTGGAAATAATTTTCCACTGAAGGATATCAGTAAAATGTATGAAAACTGCCTGTCTCTGGACCATCTGGCCGCCAATAATGCAATATTAATAACCACAGTCAATTAAGCTGAGCCTCCCTGAGGGAGCAAGGTTTCAGTTGGGCAATGTCACAAGAATCGATGTGATCCACGTTCTGATGCCATTGATAGCAGCTGGCCTGCAAGCCAGGGTGCCCAGAGAGGTGTCCAGGCACACTCAGCTCTCCCAGGGAAGCTGCTGCCACCAGCAGATGCTTTGCAAGGATCTTTGAAGGAAGAAGTGTTCCAGATGAGCTTTGGGAGCCCAAGCTGGGCAGCAAAAGCATCATGTCCTTAGAAAGCCTGCAGTGGGAAATCCAGAGAGGTGATGGGGATGGTGGACATCCTGTGAGATGCTGGGGGGAAGCTTGGATAAATCCACAGGCAAAAGGGAACTGTTTTGCACTCACTGGACCTACATGAGCTGAAGGAGCCATCAGGTGTGATCTTCGTTGTGAGTGTGGCCATGCCCAGGGGTGGTGATGCCTTTTTGGCTGGTGAAAATATGAAGCAGACAGAGCAGTAAAGGGAAAAATGGTATTACCTTGGTTTTAATAGGATCCCAGGTGCACAACTCATCAAGGTGGAACACACCGAGGAGTCCCCCGTGTACAGGGTGTATAGAAATTTATGGACCTCACAAATTATCTACCTAAAATCCCTCAATAAGAAACTTTATAAACAAAATAATTGTCCCCCTATTCTAATTCCCACCCCCAAATGAAACTACAGCCTAGTTTACAAAAACATGTTCCAGAGAGCAGGCTCCATCCAAGGTTGGAGCTTCTAGTTCTGAGATAGTACGAATATTCAGTCTTCCCACCCTACAAAACCCCCAAACTAAGCTAAATATCAGACTACAAGAGTTATAAACATGTGGGGCTAAGGTACAAGGTGTGTTTGTGAAGGGTACAAGGAGAGGGGAAGGGTATAAAAATGTATAAAAAGGGCATAAAAAGAAAGGACAAAAAATCATCAGGCATCAGTGGAGTCACAGCTGCTTCAGAGGAGACACAGCTTCCCCTCCTACCATCTTCTCTTCCCTCCAAGCCAAAGTTTTTTCTTGTTCTCTTTTTTTTTTTTTTTTTTTTTTTAAGGGATTGAGGCTTGTGACTTGACAGGGCTTTGCAAACAGGCAAGAAGAAGATCAAGAAGTCAATGGTAAGGACATTTGTCACCTTCTGTCACCACCCAGCATTGTCCCTGGCACAGCTGAGCTTCAGCACACCGCCTGTCCCTTTGCAGGGCTCCTGCTTTCCATTCAAAGCTCTTCAGGACTCCAGAAGCCTCCGAAATTCTGGTAGTGTTTCACCAAAAAACTCCGTGGGAAATCCCAGAGTGAGAGAGAGGCAGATTGTGCTGAGATGAACACTGAGAAGCTTTAGTCACCAGGTCACCCGTGACAGCCCCAGGTATCCAGGAGTGATGTGTGTGAGCAGAATAATGCCCAGGATCCTGGTGAAGCAACAGCAGACCACCAGCAGCTCCCCAGGGAAAGGAAATGGCTCTTTGTCTTGAGAGGAGTTGCAGCCTGAGGTGTCACTTTGGGAAGCACCTCTGCCAGGGAGGATGCTATCTTCCAGAAGAACTTTCTTCCAGGATTTTCCACACAGACTCCAGGAGCAAGTTTGGAGGACAAAAACAATCTCTTTACCACCTGCAAGGCAAATTCCTCTTAATCAGAGATACTTTCCTCAAATTCGACTTGCAAAGCAGAGAAATTCAGCATTTTAAGGGAAATATAGCTAGGTATGGCTAGGATTTTTTTTTTTTTCACATTTCATGAAAAATTTGAATTGGGAATCATTTTGCTTGAAAATTCACACGGTAATAAAATTTTGGGCTTTCTAATAATATCTTTTCCAGCAGCAAAAAATTCATTGTGGTTGACAAACAGAATAATTTTAATTTTGCTCAAAGTTTTGATATTGAAATTTTTATCAGGTTTGACCCATTCTAAAAGTATTGTAAAAAATGTGAAGTCTAAGGGCACACGGGACCCTCAAAACTGGAAGGGGTGAAGAAAACTCTCTGAGTCACTACTGTGCTGGTGTTTTAATGCAATTCGACATACAACTCTTCTTGTTGCTTCTACCCACGGAGCTGCTTTGTGCTGCTGCAGAGAAGCAGGAGCTGAAAAAATCAGGATTTCTGAGAGGGGTGAGAGCTCCCAACACTTTCCATTGGGCAGCCAAGGGGGACCTGTTTTGGGAAGAGCCAGACACCTTCAGAGGGGCCAGGCAGGTAATGTCCAACCCCATCTGACCCCATTGAGGTCATCCTCTTCCCTCTGGCCTAACGAGGCTGTAATTACACATTTCCAAACAAAGGTGCCTTCATGTCAGCATGTACAGCATCCACAGCAAGGAATCCCTGGGCACAGCTGTGTAATAAAAGACACATTAGCAATCAAGAGGAGGAAACAAAAGAGTACAAGCCGTTCAGGTGAGTCTGCACACACTCAGTTTCTCAGCAGCACCTTCCAAGGGAGCTGAGCCTCCTGCTGAAGTCAGGCCAAAGAGCTGTTAAAAAGGGAAAAAAGAAATTGCTTACATTGAAAATGTATTGTGTGGCTCATTTCACAATGGTTAAAGCAATTTAGAGCCATCAGCAGGATCAGAGTGAGGGATTTGCTCTGTTTGATCAAACAAACCATCCGCGGCGGTAGATGTCTCTGCCAGCAGAAGTTCAAACACTGGGGATGCTTCTGTGAATCTCTGCTGCCCTGAGAACCTGGACACATCCCATGCTGGGACAAGCCTTTTTCTCCCCAACACCCCAGGCAATCTGTTGCCACGATGCTGTTACTCTAAAGCATAAGATTGGATTAGGCTTTTCTTAGCTTGCCTCACTCTGAATGCAGTGTTGCCAATTTGTACAATTTTATGCCAAGCTTTGTGATGTTTGGGATTTTTCTTAGAGTGCCAATTCCTGGAATAAAGCGATTACAGAAGAACCTCAGCTGCTGCCTCAGCTATAAAAGTGCATTCCTGCCCCGTGTTGTGACCAAAAGGGTTAAAATGGGGAAGGAAGATCTGACTCGGGAGAGCTAAAGACAGTTCCTCCACCACCCAGCTTTGGGGATTAATGCTAAAGATCCTGCATTTTTTAAGTAGTGTTCTCTGATCCCAAGAATCAGAAACAAATTTACATTGGAATTGCAGTCCAATTTTCTACTTGTCTGGTGCATTCAGAGGGAAACATAATTTCTGGAGCTGTGACAGAAGATCATCAGAACAACCCTGTGGTGCTGAGCCAGCCCCATGTCCCGAGTCTGGGGCAGACCCTCCTCTTCAGGATGCTCACACAGCCTCAGTGATCTCCAGCTGAGACAGGCTGATGGACAATGACAGCCATGGAATGCCATTTCGAGAGGAGATGTTATTTTTACAGCAATTACAAGGCTGTGGATCAGGATGAAGGGTGTTCCATATGTTGTACCATTCAGGCGCGCTTGGCTCGCATGTTTATTGGGACTGTTTGTAGCAACACGTAAAGTGTGCTCACTGGGTAAGTATGTGGCACAAACACAAACCCTGCAGATGTGCTGGGAAGCACCAGGGCAGCTGGGCTGGCCCATGGCACGGGGAGCAAGTGCTTCTGCCTGCAGCGAGGGCGGAGGGAGAGGTGGAGAGAGAAAAAGATGAATCCTTACCTGCTGGGTTTGCTGCACTCAGCTGCATCTTGCTTAAACACTGTTTTCTTTCGAGGTCTTGAAATCCCATTGCACAATATTGTAAAAATGTCGTAAAATATTTTATTGCATCGGAGCGCTGAAATGCTGCCAAGAGGCTTAACCCCTGCACTGCCTCCTTCCTGCAGATGCCCAGCATGTCCCCAGTCTGGAACTGACTCTGTTTTGTGGCTGAACTGTGAGGATGGAGGGGGTTTGGGGACTCAGAGGTGAGAGCTGCCAGTGAGTCCAGTGAGTATCTCAGACTGATTTTAACTATTTTAAGCCTCTGTCTGGGGATTTCACCTTGATCACAATTAAAGGGGAGCTCAGTCCTGATGCTTTCACTCCTCACCTTCACAGCCAGCGTCAGTCCTGTGAATATCAGTGGAACTGCACTCAATGCTCTGTGGGTTCCCTGTGTGCCTCCCACTGTCTTGTGTCCCACTGATGCCATTGATCAGCTATAAAATGACTTTTGGAAGCAGCTGGAGTCAAATCCTAAGGGTAAGGAGGTGAAGGACCAGCCCTTCCAGCAAGACCAGGGTTGGGTCTTTAGAGGGCAATGCTGGTGCTGAATGGACAAGCTGGGGAAGCCACTTGTCAGCACTGCCCCTTGTTTTCCCCAGGTGTGGGAAAAAACAGCTTTACTGACCTGCTGCATAAAGCTCTTGGCAATTTGCTGCTGAGCTGACCATGAAATCAGTGTTTACGGACTGATAGTAGATCTTTGGGGGTCAATGGGGACATGAGAATGACATCAGACCCTTCCCTTATTCTGGTCCCACAAATCAGGGAGCAATATGGACAAGGCTGACATGAGATGAGGAGGCTCCTGTTTCTTAAAGCAGACTCAGAGAGAAAGAAAGCCTGGCTCCTTGGAGCATGGTGGTGCAGTCCACCTCTGCATGAGGTTGGGTTTTCCCTCAATCTTTCCCCATGATACCCAGATATGTATCCAAAAAATGACTGCCTGGTCACCCTACCTCGACAGACACTGTCATTAACTGGGGAAATATTTCCCATTAGCTGGAAAATTCCAGCAAGCTGGGGGGGCCAGCAGCCTCTCCTCCTGCAGATGTTGGGGCTGTGCTTGCCAGCAAGCAGATCCTGACCTAAGTTGTTATAAATAAAGAGCAAAAATTAGCCAGCTGTTCTCAGTGGAGATTTTCATCCCTTCTTCTACCCCTTTAATGAAAGCAATAAGAACTCCACAAAAGGCTTAGGCAGAACTTATTCAGGCCCAGGGGAAATTCACCCTGCTCAGAGGTATAGATACCAATTAATTCTCACTGAAAGCCTATTTTGACTGGTACTACATGGGTGTAAATCTTTTTTTCTGGTGTTCATACAGAGGCAAATTTTCAACCTGTCCTGAAGGGCAAAATTCCAAACTCTTACTTTGTAGTTCTCAAGGACACAGTGCAAGAAGTACCAGCTTTTCTAACCTTTCTGGGCTGTAGGTAGGCTGTGAATTTGAGTCATGAAGAGTCCTTAGAAGAGGCATTACTGCTGTAATGGATCTCAGGGTAACTCTTGCTTTGCTGCCTTACCAGTGGAGCTTCCCATCCTCTTCCAGCACCTAAACCAGGCTGTGGTGTCTCTGTCCCACAGACACACTGCCAAGGGTTTAATAGGGAACTATTAATGCAAATTTCCCTTGAGTTTGGGCTAAATCTCCATTCCACAGGCTGGCGAGCTGGCTGAGATGTGCCAGAGAGGAATGTGGGGATTTGCTTATTTGCTTTCCTGTCTAAACAAAATGCTTTCCCATAAACACGAGGAAGGAAACCCCACTTGGCTGAGCCCCTTGGAAGAAGTGTCTTCACTGGGAATGTTTATATGTTGCCTTTGAAACCTAAACTAAATCAAATGGAGGCTTTGAGCAGCAAATGCCCCAGCTGTGAGCAGCACCAGGGCTCTGTTGTAGGCAGCACGAGGACCTGAGCTGGGGTTTTCTAAATTAAATACCTCAACAGGACAGACCTTCCTGGAGCTGACAGCACTAAGGGCAGCTGGAGGAGGAAGGCATTCACTCCTGCTTGCTCTTGTTTGGTGCTCACAAGGGGTCACCACAGTGCCTTCCTAGTCAACCCAGGGTAGCCAAGAGCCTATCAGCTTCTCCATGGACCTTTTGGGAACTTCTGAGTTTGCTGGGGTGTCCCTGAGTCCTGACAAAGAATGCAAAGTGCCAAAGTGCCCATGTCCCATGTCCCTGCTTCCTGTCAGCCCTGAGTACACAATGGAGACCTGTCTTTAAAGAACCAGAGAGTTTGGCTGTGTTCTTTTAATTTTAAATAAGCTGGGGACTGTTACCTGGGGGTGCTCCTGTGTTGTGCAGTCTGGGTTTGCCATGGTGGTGCCTCTGTTTCCCTGCTGTAGAACTGAGATAACTGCATGGACCACGTGGAATGAGCACATCAACCCCTCTGGCTGAAGAGCACAAAATGGTTTTCATCACACCCCAAAGCTAAGCTCTTTAAGATAATTTTGTGCTGGGACACTGCCATGTCTCACACTTTGTGTTAACAACCTCTCAGCTGCCCAACAGTCACTACAACAGCAAGAGTGTCCTTGGCACTCTTCACCCTCTCCCAAAATCTATTTATTCCACCCCAAAGCCACCAGCAAGGAGGAGAGGGAAACAAGTGAGCTTTTTCAGCCTCACACCATGTCAACCAACCAGCCTTTTGCTGCTGGACAGACTGACATGACCAATGGACAGCACTGTGTCCTCAGCTCACTCGTGGCTCTCTCAGCAAAGTCCTGACCCCAGAATCAAACCCTGGGAGAGCTCTCGAGTGCTCCCACACCACTTCTGCTCAGCCAAGTACAGACAGAATCCACAGAGCTAGGAGTCTGGGAGCCTTTTCCACTGAAGGCTTTAGAGCCCATCCACTGCCAAGCCCTGCACAACAGGGCTGGGAGGCTTTTGCAGCCACAGTTTCCTGAAAATGTTGTCTAGTATAAAAATCACTGATTTCAATCAACTCCTTGGTGGTGGTTTCTCCTCTTAGCTCAGCTGGAACAGGGTGTTTGAAATACGTTTGCCTGTCTTCAGGAATTTAAGAAAATGTAACCTTCCACACTAACTGTCCTGTGCCCCTCAGATTGCCAAGGTACAACACTGATATTGTAAGGACAGGAGATCCCACCTGCCTGCTGGGGAAGTCCAGACATCTGCAAAGAAGGGGCTGAACATCACCATAAATGGTGCAACCATCCCAACCTCCCCACAGCTGGGTGGGGGGTGAGACCTGCTGTGCCCCTCAGCTGGCAGCAGCTCCTGTGTCCTGTGGGTATAACCTGCTCAGACCGATGTGAGGCACAGCTGGGGAACAGAAAAGTGCTCTGATCTCCAGCAAGAAATAAGGCACAAGATGTCCCACTGCTGGAAACTTCCAACACCAGGCTGAATGGGGCTCTGAGCAGCCTGGTCCAGTGGAAGGTGTCTCTGCCCATGCCAGGGCAGTGGGATAAGATAACCTTTAAAAGTCCCACCCAAACCCAACTGTTCCATGATTCTATGATGTACACCACAGGAAACAAGGAGCAAAGCCACCCCAGATGCCTGAAGTGCTGTTTCCAGTCTCAGCAGTGCATCTCAGGTGTGTCTGCCCCAGCATAGCAACACAGCTGTCTCTGGGCTGGGATGCTCTGTGCACTAATGAATTACCGGCTGCAGGGTTAATTGTCTGTGACCACTGTGGGAAGGCACTTTCAGGTATTAATGCAAACTCTTTGGAGCTGAGCTTGCCTTTTTTAGAGGTGTAGGGCTTATGAGGACAAGACCTACATAGGCAATATAATGTACACTTATGATCATTAGCAATGCCTGAAAAAGAAATTTTAATTTCATTAATCTTATTATAATCTTATAACACACTTATAACCATTTAGCAATGCCTGAGCAGTGTGTTCAGTGCTGTGATGCAGAAATGAGGACCACAGGACAGGCAGAGCCATCTCCCACCACGGGCTTTGGTCTCTGTGTCACACTGGGCAGGTGTTGTCAAAGCCCCACAGCAATAAAACACAAAACCAGGCAAACCCAGCAGCTATTCTGCACTATGTCCTGTCACATCCCACACAAGCACACAAGTGTTCTTCCAAAAGCACATCCGCCTACAGAAGGAAACACCTCTGTGGCCTCTGAATCAGCCACAGACACTGCACAGGGAAAACCACACAGGGACAGCTGCTGCGAAAGGTGAGCAAGGAGAAAATAAAGCTGCTGCAGGAGTGCAGAGCTTCTCCACATCAAACACTGATGGAGGGAGGCATTGTAGACAGTGTCAGCTCCCATTGCCTTTTTTTGTAAGGTTTATTTATGAAATCTGGGGATGAAAGCAGAGTCCAATACGGGATGTGCAGCACAACTCAGAGGTGAAACCAGATGGTTAACAGGGGACGAACAAACAGGAATGAGCAGCACAGAAATATAAATAAACTCATGGCTTTTAGGAATTCATCAGAGATTCACGTAGGCACGAAAAGAATGGCTCTTCAAGGGGGGCTAAAGCAAAAAGCAATGTAGCGTTTATGGTCTCTTGCTGTTAATTGCTATGAAATTGCAGTGGTTTACACCACTCAGTTCTTTGTGTCCTCTCTGGAGGTGCTGCCACAGGGAAGCAAAGCTGATCAGCCAGCTCGTCAGAGCCTGGGAATTAAAACCTGCTCTCTGATTAAAACACTGCTGTACTTTGCTCTCCCTCTGTCTTGGTCTCTGGGCACATTGATGCTGCACCAAGACAAAACCTGCACTCGTCCTTCATAAAGAATTGCCTCCCCTCTCTGGCCCAGCACTGTGTTACTGTTGAGTGGCTCTCATCTTCCATCATGTAAAGGGAAATCATTACTGGAATTCCCTGCATCTCCATCAGATACCAGACTTGGTCATTTGGAAAATTAAGAGTGAACATCATTTGTTAATGTCACTGTTAAGTAATGACATTTTTTTATGTTTAACATGCCAGGCCTATTTTCTTTTCATTTCCATGTTTGTTTTTGAACCTGCTAATTTAATTAAATCTCTCCTGTTGAGGAGCCATTAAAGGTGACCAACCATGAAAGATACCTGCTGTGGTGCACCAGATAATTAAAGTGAATGGGGGAGAGAAGTAGGTCCCTGTGTTGTACCAGGGGAACACCTGGGTTTATGGGATCATGTCCACCAGAAAGAGTTATAGGATATTTTATTCCAATCCCCTCCTGGTCCCAGGGCAATGCTCTGAAAATCCACCCTGGATGGTTTTGGCCTTAAATGCATCCCCCTGCAGTATTTTGTTTAATATGTAAGATCACTTGTGTCTTGCTATATGAAAAGGGTTTTTATCTTTCCATACAAAGAAAAAAACATTTGGAATTAAACAAATATAAATGTATATCTTTTTTTTTGAGGATCCCCTCCATGCAAAGGCAGGGAAAAGAGAAGGGAAGGAAGGGGGGGGGCATCAGATATAACCCCAGAGTGCCCTTTTCCTCTTCCCCTGACCTTCTCAATTACCTGCAGCTTCAAGGCATGTTGTTAGCAGAAATCAGAAAGTTCTGAGGCTCCAAACCCACCCTCAGCACTCTCACATATTTTATATTTTGTAATGAGCAAAGTGTTAACCTTGTAGACAGCATTCATACCTCCATGTAATCCACACCCATGAGCTCCAGGTTTGTCTTTCAGAAGGAATTTAATCCTTGGCATGACACAGCACTTTGGGTCAGAACTCGGGAGGATTTTGGGTCTGAATGTCCCTCAGCACTGTCCCTGCTCCACTAAGGGCTGTGTCCCTTGGATATGGCTGGGGAGGCTGCTGATCTGCAGTGATGCTCTGACAGCTCTTTGGTCCCCACGCTCCAGCAGAGAGGAGACACTTCCACACTGCCTTCCTATCAAGAATCCAAAAAAATGGGCAATTTTAATGCAAAGTTCACCTGATGCCAGGAGGACTGAGATAGCTGCAGACACCCCTCCTGGCAATGTCCCATGTGGAAGAGCAGGGACACTAATCCTGGTGATGTGCAGCCTTCCCAAGATGAGCATCATCCTAGGAGGACACACTGTCTGTCCTTTTGCTCTCTTAGCAGAATTGCTTCTCTGGGCAATAACACCTCATCTGAATTAACAGTTAGTACGGAATAAGATGGGGATTGTGCTGCTCCGAGACATCATTAAGCAGGGAAACACTGAAATTATCACATGCTGACTGATAAAAATACAGTTCTCCTGAGCCCGGCATGGGCTGGAAGGCACTTTCTCTCCTCATAGCCTTTGGTAGCTTCATTACTTCCCAGAAGGAGCTGGTGAGAGCCATGGCTCCTGCTGAGCAGAAAGCCAGACTGTTTCCTGCATCCCTTCAAGATGGGTTGATGCTCATTGCTGAAGCCAACACAATTTATCCAGCCATAAAATACTCCAAACTTCCTGAGAGTGGCTGTGCTCTGGTTTGAAAGCAGAGGAGCTGCAGTGCTGCCATGCCTGTTTGCAATGTCCAAGGTGGTTTCCTGTGGCTCTCAGCCTTGAGTTGCCTCACTTCCATGATGTACAACATTCCCTCAGGAGCATCTCTGCCTGCTGGAGCAAGAGGTGGGGAAGTCCCAGCGACCTCAGGTGGTGCTGTGAGTAGCTGTAAGACATCAGTCCAGCACAGATCACAGCCCAGACACCTCAGTGAGGCTGCCAAGTGCCTTTTTCATAAGGACAAGCAAAGCATGTGTGTGTCATGGAAAGAGACATCACATCATCCCTCTGCCTGGCAGAGAGGGGTGAGGTAGTGCTCCTGTCAGGGCAGTGCACCCTCTTTGCACCAGGACTGGATTTGGCCAAGTCTTCTCGGGAAGTGAAGAGGTATCCAAAATACAAATGTAAATAGATGCTTTAAAAAGCACTGGAATATATACAAACTCCAGCAAGGAATGCGGGGAGCAGCTGCCGTTTTTCTCTTTGGCTCTCTGCTGAATGTACACAGGCACATTTTGTTGGTTGTAAATGTTTAGAGAAAACAGTTACTATTAGATTGTTTGAGGATCACTTTGTATCAGCTGGGCACTTGTAGGACTGTGGTGGTGATGAGCTGCATATGTACAATGCAGACTATCCAAGTTTTCATCCCAAAGCCGGCTCAGCACAGCTCCTTTTCTCTCACACTGGTATTTCAGCACCAGTTACAAAGAGCAGACACAAAGCAAGCTGTTAAAAGGTTTGCCCCTAACAAGGATGTCCTTAAGCTCCTTCTGAATTCAGTGATCATCCCACAGAATTTGTTCAGCATCAGGGGAGAAGTCTGCTGGACCAATGGCAGCTTATACTGCTCACCCTCATACTGCTTATAGCCCTTATAGTGCTCACCCAGAAAGTACAGGAGCACTGAAAGTAAAATCTCTGGGTCTAGGCAGCCTTGGATGCTGCTGGAAAAATCTCTTCTCTTTCCATCCCTTACATCCGTCCCACCCATTCAAGAATTAGCAGCCACTCAGGATAATGCAACAACTTAGGGTCGTGAGTCATGGAAAAGGGAAGTCAATGGGTTTATGTCCATTTACCATAAGGGTGATGGAGAGAGGCAGGAACACCCTTAGCTCTGTCTTAGACTCTCCTGTTTCCACATTGACTTTTGTACCTTTCTAAGACACCTAACATGCCTGGAGATAGAAGAGGTCAGCCCATCCAATGAACCGAAAAGTGATTGAAGATGGGAATTTCTGCAGCCTTCCCTGAGCCCCCTTCCTGTGCACAAAAGCAAAATGTACTTCATCCCTTTCAGCTCTCTGCAAAGTGTTCACAGCTCACCCTGGCCCAGGCTGGAGCTCTCCTCCAGCTGGGACAAAGTCAGGCAAAGCAGAAAAAACACATCCTAATTGCAAGTGGCACCTCGTGCTGCGGGTGGTCTGCAGGCAGAGAAATGTGACATTGTCTGGGAGCCACTGCACGGTGGGCAGCAGCACAGAGGATGGAGTATCCCAGGCCCTGGACTTCATCCTGCTGCTGGATAATCAGTGTTTAATGCTGGAAAGGATGCACTGGACTGTGCAGCAATCAGCCAGGAGCTGGCTTCAATGGTCATCATTAAATGTGCACAACTGTCTCCTGCAGAACAAAACCCTGTCTCTCTGCACAGCCCTCCCAGTACAGTTTTGGTGTTGGGCCAGGGCAGTGCAATTGTTGTTTTGACGGACATTGATTTGAAACAAGCCCTCAGTCAGTAATGAGGCTTCTTCAGATTGCCTGGAACTCCATTTTTTCCCCTCTCAATTAACGCTTTCAGAGGAATAATGCAAATTCTTTCCTGATTTGGGGGACAAAGAGGGGGTGAGATGGAGATAGTGTTGAGAGAGGGTGGCTGGTTGATCAGAGGGAAGGACAAACCTCTTGCTCTTTGTGTCCAACCTAGCTTTGCCTCTTGGACAGTAAAGCAGCCTAATGTTGACCAGTGAGTTCATAATTAATAACCTTTATCTGAATGTAATAAATGAGGAAAGTTATGGCAAATTCCAACCGCCCCATGCTGCATTGCCACAGTGTTCATTGGCCCTGAGCCATGTGTGCTGAGTGCTGCAGCTCTCCAGCCTCTGCACGGACAGCAGGGAAGGCACAAAGCTCTGTGAGGACAATTGTGACATCTCGTGACGCTGCAACGCCTTGGATGTGTCAGCAGAGAGGCCAGCTAGTTCTGATTTCATGGGAGAAATGTTTCTGTGCTCAGACAGGGTCTGAAATAAGGCAGAGTTGTGTTTCCCCTGATAGTGTTCACCCTAGAGTGAACTGACATAAATCTACATTCTCACCAAGGACTGTTCAGATGGGTGCCCAAGGGCCACCTGCTGCCACTCACTTCCTGGTGTCCCCATGTCCCACATCTGGCCACATCCTCTGGCCATCACTGCTTCCTTCTCCTGGGGTGGAAGTGTCTGTTGTTTGCCCATAAGTTATATTTGTGTCAAGGCAGAGCACAATGTGCTCCAGCCAAACTGATTTGTCATGTGAGAAGACCTAGAACTGGTGTTTTACCTGCTTTATGGTGGCTTCAGTCGGATAAAATCTGTCCCCTCTCTGTCAGCCTCTCTTCCCCTCCCTTCTGCCTGAGCCAAGAGACCTGGAGCTCTCCAGAGGACTTGGGGCAGCAGCCTGAATGCTCTGGCACAGACAGAGCTTTCTGAGCTTTTACATTACACAAAAATAGCATTTGGGGGGCTGCAAGGTCTGAATGACAGTCCTGGGATTACAAACTAAATTTGATCCTCAAATTCTCACTTGCCCTGGGCTGAACATGCAGGACCCAGGGCAGGGAAATGGTGTGGGGAGCATGGTGGGATGAATTTGGGGAGCAGAGAGGGGTTTGGTGCAGCAAATAGAGCCCAGAGAAGGAAGTGGTATAGAAAGGAAAGAATAAAGAGCACTGCTTTGCTTTTGAGGCAAAACATAAAGGAGTCCAAATTAACTGCAGTCTGCTCAGTTCTTCAAACTAATAGTTTTTGAAGGAAAAATAAACAGTTCTGATTTTTTAAAGTTTGTGTTCAGTTCCTTCTGTGCTCAGTTCTCCCCATCAAAAATGTTCTCTGCACTCTGTGCTTGATGGTCATTTTCTAATTAGGCAATTGCATTTTGGGATTTTATTCTCCCCCAAAATGAAAACTCAGTTCTACTGGATAATTTAACTTCTTATAAAATATTGAGAATTAGAACCTAATGGGGGAAAAAAAAAAACCTAAAATACATATTTTATGGCTCTGAAAAGCTCTCAAACACGGAAACCTCTTAGATACTGCTGTTTCGTTTTTCTTTCTTTTTTTTTTTTTCCCAAAGAAGAAAGTTTACTGCTTGGAAAATCTCATAACTAATTTATTTATGCCCCTGGTGGTCAGGGGCAGCAGATTGTGATGAGGGAAGGCAAAGAGCATTGGGTGGGTTTTGGGAAAAAAAACAGAAAGAATTTTGCTTTCTGAAAAATATCAAATGTTGATCTGTCTTGATTGACACTTTTGTTACAAAAGCCACTTTAAAAAATCCTGATGCTGGGAAAGCCCAAGCCTTGTCTGTGAGATGTTTGAAGGGGCTCAGACTCCTTGTAGGAGAGAGTTGAGTGCTGCTCATGAGTCAGGAGAGCTGCTGCTTGCACGAGCCTGGGAATCCCTGGAAAACCACTGAATTACCTGCTGGGAACATCTGCATGTCCCTGCTGGGGACAGAGAGTGAGGGTCACACTCATGGCCTTGGGTTGTCCAGGGAAATGTCTACATCTAGCTGGAGTGAATCCACCATTTGAATGCATTTGAATGTAAAGATTTAGGAATGTTTTCCTGCATGAACTGGTTAGTGTTCATACTGCTTTCCCACTAGATTTTTAAAAATGCAAAAAATGCAGGTTTGGTGAAAAATCTTCTTTCTGCATAACTTCTTGGCTAAGGCCAGCCCTGCCTTCCCCTGATCCTTGTCACAGACTGGGCAAGGAAGTGGATCCGAGAGGTGACGGCGTGAGGGAGAGGTCAGGAAAAGTTTAAGAAGTGCTGTAATTAAGATTAGCCCATTTTTCCTTCTACCTAATCAATGAGGTTCTCTGTGGATAGACAAACCCGTTTTCCAGTAAGGAGACTATCAGTGTGAGGAATGTGGGTCTTATAGATCATCCTGAATGAGGGCAACTTCTTCCTTGGCCCCAAATAGCATCCTGAGGAATGGCAGCTGATTGAGGGCAGCTAGGAAACCCCAGGAGAGGGGAAGTGAAGGATAGTCCCATTATCTGCAGGCATGTTCTGTAGGCAGGATTCCTTTTTATTTTTAATTATTATTTTGAATGTCTATCCAGAGAGAGTTGGTTATAAAGGGGAAAACTGTTCGGCTCATTATCCTTTAATTATTGAAGTGAATGATTTGGGTAAAATGGAGGAAATTGAAAACATGGGGATGATATTCCAGTCCATTAGGCAACCTTGGCTTCCTAAATCAGTAACTTTAGGCTGGCAGAAATATTTTTAATTTATTCTGTCATCTGCAAACAGAAAGAACTGTGTCATTACAGAAAGGACTTTTGAAAAGCTACACATTTTATCCTCCCGTTCTTCTCTTCTTAACAATTATCTTCCTGTGGCTTCCACCCCTGGTTTCTGTTTTAGTTGGGAGTTTAATTTAAAGAAAAAAGATCAGTCTGGCATTTTAAAGGATTGCGTGCCTGCCTGCTCTGCTAATGATTGCACCTCACCTCCCCAGAAATGGGAAACACTAAGACCCAAGCAGTATAAAAGGAAAGAAAAAGCTTCATGGTGGTTATAAAATATTCAGTACGAAATAATATTACAACAAAGATACAAACATTTGCACTAAAAAAAAAATTGTATTGTGAAAATGCTCTGAATGAAGAATCCTAGAATCACAGAATAATTACAGTTTGAAAATACCTCCAAGACCATCAAGTCCAACCTGGGATCAATCACTGCCTTGTCAACCAGCCCAGAGCACTGAGTCCAGCCATGTCCAGTCATTCCTCGGACAGCTCCCAGGATGGGGACTCCAAACCTCCCTGGGCCCCTTCCAATGCCTGACAAACCTTCCAGTGATGAAATTCTTCCTGATATCCGCCCTGAGCCCCAGCTGGCACAGCCTGAGGCCATTTCTCCTTGCCATTTGTCCCCTAGGAGCAGAGCCCAACCCGCACATGGGTCCATCCTCCTACCAGGGATTTGTGGGGAGCAAGAAGGTCTCTCCTGAGCCTCCTGTTCTCCTGAGCCCCTCTAGCTCCCTCAGCTGCTCCCCATTACTCTCCAGACCCTTCCCAGGTCCATTGCCCAAAACAGATTCTCTACAATCAAGAAGAGAGCAGTGACATTTGGCAGGAAACATTTTCCACAGCCCAGATCTTTCCTGTGAAAATGCAACAGGAGAGCTCTGGGATTGGTTGGGGTGGGTGGGAGCTGGGCAGCTGCAGAGCCACATCCCTCACCGCTGGTGGCACTCTACAGCCCTTGCTGGGACCTTGCTGCTGCCAGGGCCAGAGCAGGACCAGCATCCCCACACTTCCTCCCTGCTGCCCAACTGGGAAATGGCAATGGTGGTAAACTTCATAATGAGGTTTTCTAAGTTCTCAAGACAAAGGGAAGAGATTCAGCCACTCAACTCATCCATCAGGCTGCAGAACCTCCAGCAATTCCAGTGGGTTCTTCTCCCTGCAGTGTGAAGGTGCCAGTCAGTCGCTGATCTCAGAGCATTTCTTTGCTGTCACAGAGTCACCTCCTGCTCCTCTCCTCTGGAGCAAACCCCTTGACCTTCCTCAGCTGCTCTCTGCAGCTGCTCCCTCCTGCACTTCACAACTCTCCTGACCTTCAGCCTGTAACTCATCCCTCTTTCCACTGTACAGGATTCAAAGTGTGATGTGGTGTTTCAGACAAGACCTCAAACACACTAAGAAAGCCAAGAAGTTATCTTCATACATCCCTGGATGGGATTTGACTGAGAATTTGCATTATGTTGCAATTTTGGCCCATGTTTAACTCGTGATCCATTTTTACGCCAGACCATTTTTCAGTCAATTGATTTTGATGTGGTACTTGTGCATTTCTATTCTTCGAAAATGTCCAGTTTTACAGTTGTCACTGAATGTTATATTGCTGGGTTCCTAATCAGGTACACAGCTTGTTAAGATCTTTTTTGTTCTCCTAAGGTGTTTTCAACCAAGTGTATATTGAAATTACATCTTTCACACTGTGATTTCCTCCAGACAGCACTGCCCTAAGTTATGAGAGCATCAATCCAAACACTGTCAAAAGCCTCCTTATTCAAAAGCCATCACTTGGCTCTCATTCCCAAGGAGAAAATTGAATTAATTTGACATGTCAGCATACGTTTAGGTAAAACTGAGGGCTATTTTTAGCACGGGAGAGTTGTTGTTGAGTTGTTTAGGAGGTTTTTAACACAGAGCACAACTCCTTAAGTAAATTTACTTGACAAGACTCCGAAAGTTGTGACAACAAACTGCTGATATACCAATTATTTTGTCTGATGAAGATAAGATCTAAACATGTTTTAAATAAAGATATTATTTGTTGGTAAAACTCATCTGGCTTCAGAGTCCATCAGACTCAAACACCAGAAAATTTTTAAGCCTCTTCAGCTGCTCTCCCTCTACAGTTTACCTTGGTCCTTTCTATTCTTCTCTAAAAACACAAACAGCTTGATGAGCATCTTATGCAAAAGCCAACAGAGAGTCTCCATTTTTTCCTGAGAGAGACTAAAGTTCATCAATCATGTTACTCTTTTTCAGACACTCACTTTCTTAAGTGGCTTCAATATCAGAGATGAGCTCTGGACATAATGTCACAGTTTATTGTTGCCTCAAAGTGCATATTGCTGATGTTTGGCCTTATTTTCCTTTCTTTTCTCTTTATCTGAGATAAACATCATATCCTTCTTGTTTCTGTTCATTTCATCTTACATGATTACCCTCAACTCGCTCATGCATTTGCAAAGGTGGTTTTTTTCCATGACTAGTCTGAGTCAAATTAAGTCTCAAGGAAGTTTTGTTACGTCTTTGGAAATCCATGAAAGATTTCCGAAAGCCAGACTTGTCCTTATTAGCTGTATAACTGATGGATCAAACATAGTGACACCAAAAATAAAAAGCTGTTTTTAAATGAGTGTTGAAGATGGAAAGGATAAAAGTGTGGTCTCTCAACATCTACTTTTTATGGATGCCTTTGCCTTTTGCTGCAGACCACTGGGGCGCAAATGGCTCCCAGAGCTGCCTGAGAAATCGTCCCTGAGAAATTTCATTTTAAAAATAAAAGCTATTTCTTTGCAAAGACACAATGAGGTGTCCATGGAATTTTGTTTCTATCAAGAGTAAATCATGCGTTTCAATATTAAGAAGTATTTTTACAAAGTAAATTCTTAAAAAAAAATACGATGGACCAGCTCCAAAAGTTGTGAAAGGACCCTTAGTTTTCCTTGTGCTTGTAAACCACTGTAAAAATATATACAGAGTTGAGACAAAGTTGACAGTTTTTCCTAACAAGTAAAGAAAACACATTGCACTCAAACCCACCAATAAGAAATGTGTGAGTTTCCTAAAGGTTTTGGGTCTGATCCACAGCTGGTAAATTAAAATAAAATCTTTTAAATCCACTCCTTCCCATAAGAAGGTACAGACTTTTAAGATCTATTTTTACATAGCTAAATTAGGATGATGATAGTTTCACAACTGTTTTCCATGAAGGGTAACTGACAGTGAGTCCCCCAAAATACCTGTTCAAAAGCTGCAAGCTCCACATTTGGGTGCACATGACCTTCTCCTCACAAAAACTGGAGGAGGTTTCTCGCGCATCTTTCAAACGCCAATTTTCAGGCTCTAATTTTTTCCAGCTGTAAATCAATCATTTTATGAACTCTTCACTAATGTCTCCCACTGAGTTATCTGGGACTGGCAGCTTGACAAGCCATTTTTGTGGAGCTGTGAGAATAAAGTTTCTCTTGTGCACTGCCGTGATGTCATGAGCACTCACTCCTGGCTTTCACTGATCCTCCTTCACAAAAGCCTCTTTCTTTGCTCACAGCAATTATTAAGCTATTAAAGCATATTACATTAGGTTTCTTATTTTAAGAGTGATATCACTCCCTGCTTTAATGTCCAGCCGATGGGGCAATTTGTACTAACTTCCCCTGACACTGTGCTGGTGCTGCAGCCCCCAGCCCTGCCTGCATAAAGCTGCTATTGATGGGATCTACATGTGCAGAAGGCGCAGAGGTCGTGACTCATTCAAACACGTGAATATGCAATATGATGTGCTCCCTCCTCTGAAACAACATTGCCAGAGCCACCACTGAGCTCTGCTTGACAAACCTGTAAACCTTTTCTCCATGTCTCTTCATCCTGGATTCTTAGGAGGATGAAGCTCATGAGTTTCCTCTGTGTGCACATGTGAGTGTGGATTTCTGCTCCCCACTTCTGGGCCATCACTGATTCCAGACTGGACCAGATTATCACTGCTCCAGGTATGCTGCTACCACCAGTCCTGCCAAACCAGGTGGCTGAGTTGGAGAGGGAAACACACAAAGTGAAGCTCAGCCCTTCAAGGAGGGACCTGCCATGAAAGAGATGCTCCAGAGAAAGTTTCACCTGGAGTCTGCACCTCCCTATGAACCAAAGCATCTGTACATGATGTTTTGATGATCTGTCACTTGCCTCTCTCCCCCTCATCACCATCCAAACTGCATCCAGTGAACTTCTTTCCAGATGGAAGCAGAAGAAAGTGAACCCTGGGCTGGTGGGGGCTGGTGGAGCACACCCTGTGAGGGACCTGGCTAGCCTGCTGGAGTCCATCCATCTCCATGGAGCCACAGCAAACCACATGGCGTGAGTCACAGTGCCCAGAGGACCAGCTGCTGATGTCCTCACACCTTTGTTACACTCCCTCTTCCTCCTTCCCTGCAAAGCCAATTTCCTCCTTCCATCTAACACATTAATCTCTGGCTTTCAACCTTCCGTCAAAGCTCCTCTTCCCTTCTCCCCCGTGACGAGGAGTGACCACAGCCCCTGGAGCCCCTGCTGCATCCTGGGGGGCTGTGGTGCAAAGGTGGGTCCTTTGTGGGTCCCACATCAGCAGCTCCAACAGCTCCTGTTCTCCCAGTTCAAAACCAGAATGACTGTATCCTCTGATTTCCACCCAGGAAATGTTGATTTCAGATAACCCTTGGTTTCTGCCCTCAGTTTGGGAGTAGCACAGGGGAAGGGCTGATCCAGGAAAGCTCCCTGCCTACCCCAGCAGTAGGTTCACTTCTGCTGCCCCGAGGGTCTGGCAGCAAGGTGGCAAACTGGGGCAACCCAGGACTATTCCAGAGCATCACAGTGGCACCAACACCACTGTCACTGAGCCCCTTTTAAGCCTCTGCACATCTGTGTGTTCACTTTCCTCCTGGCTGGAAGATCCTGCCAGCAGCACTGTCCCCACAGGCAGCACCCAGCTCCTGCCTGCCCACCAAGAGCACATTCAGCTCTTTCTCTTTGGAGGGAGAGAAGGAGGTCTGACTGCTTTGCCCTGCTCACAGTCAGAGGGGCTGAAGGTGTTCAGCTCTGCTTTCCTTGCAGGTGGTCTAGTGCTCAGGAGGCTCAGGTATATATACAAGACCTGCTATTTATAGGTCTCCTTAATTTCCAACTTTCGCAGTGTATTAACCACCAACCAAGCAAAACACGCAGCAATCTGGTATTTCTGCCACGTCTTACTGGCAAGGTGTGGAGCTCAGAGGCCACTGAAGGACTTCCCACTGACAAATGCTTATATGGAGCAGCAGGATTTAAAGAGCCAGCAAAGGTTTAAAAACTGTTTGCATAGCCAGATGCAAATGTCAGCTGAAGATAGATATGCTGATTGTTTGACACTGAATTTGTCATGGCATAACCAGGGAAGAAATGCCTACCAGGTAATACAACTTTCCCTCAAAAGTCCCTCTCAAAAGCCTGCTCATGTGATCTAATCAGACTAAATTTATATGATCAGCTGATCAGATCAGCCTGTGATCAGCCTAAATGCATCATTGCTATCTTGTCTAGTCCTAATTAAGAGCTAGCAAGATGTTATCGCCATTAACATCACTGTTCAAAGTGCAATTCATGATGTCCAGTAATACGTCAAATAGAGGTGTCAGTGTTTGAACATTACACTGAATTTTTAAGTCCTGGCAGGCTGGAAATAGCAGAAGCTGAAAAGAAATAAGCACTTTTCAAAAATGTTTCATCCACTCCTAAACTATTTGGAGTGAATTGCTCTCTGGATAACCCTTTTCACAACTGACTGAAGGAAAATAAATGATCAGTTGAGTGCATTAGCCTCTGCTAAGCTGCACAAGCCAGTTTGGGTTCCAGTAATGCAAAGAGCCAATTTCATACAACCTTTTTTTTTTTTTTCAGATTACCTTGGCATGCAGCAGGACAGTGAAGAGAGAGACTGAAGTTTAAGGGTTTCCTTCAAGTATGCAACTGAGAAGAAATAGCTGCTATTAAATACTTGGACAATATACTAAGTGAGAAAAGCAGCTCAAACTTCCCAGGAAATAGAGAGGAAGCAGCAGAATGGATCATGAAGCCCAGGGAAGGATTTGGTTGTGCTTTCATGTAAAAGCAGCTCAGAGAGCTCAGAAATCACAAAAAGGGAAACGTCCCTACAGGAGAAAGTGGCAAACCTGACAAGAACATGGGTTGGAAGGAGACTTGTGGGACAAGGAGCAGCTCTGGGATAACAGGATTACACAGCATAACCTGCTTGGAGCAATCACACAGCAATGGAAATCCAAGCAGAAGACTCTAGTCGGTGTTAGCTCCCAACAAAACACTGTAGATAATGTTCTGAAGCCTGAAGATGTCTGTGTCACTCGTTCCTTCTGGGGGATGACACAGGACAGCCAGTGGTGCAGAAAGGATGTAAAGAGGCTGTAAAGTGGAATAACATGCTCAACTATCACTGCCTGGAGAGCTCATGGCATGTGACTGCTACCCTGGGAAGGCTGCTCTGATGGCACCAAACAAGGCCAGGAATTTGCAGTCAGTTCCCAGAAATGAGAATTAAATGAAATGAAGGGGTGCATCAACATTAGTGACTTAATCTTGGGCAAAAAAATCTGAAGGACTTTGGGTTGCAGAGTCTTCTCTGAGGTTTCCATCTGCCATGATCTCCTGTAGGATCATTTCTGTGTGACAGTGATGGGACTCTGACTTTTGTCACCTCTGGGATAAACAGACTCTGCAATATACACCTTTTCACACCTTATCATGTGATTCACTTAATGAAGGCCTTGCAAAGTCACATAAATTTTCATGTGAGAAGAGTCCTATCAAGGAAGAGAAGCCTCCTGCCAGACTGGCTGTAATGATTCTTGGCTCTGGGCAACAGTCAGACCTATCAGCTTAAAGGAAAAGAAGAGGAGGACAAGGAAAAACTTGCAACTAAAGAGGCTTTAGTGGTAAAAATATTCTTCAGAGAAAATATTATTAGGCCCCTCTGTTAAAATTTAATAATCACTTAGAAAAAAATTGTCTCGCACCAGCAAAAGGGAAAAAACTGAGTAAGGAAAAAATTGCATGAGATGGGTTATATACAAAAATCATCAATGTTTAATGTAGTTCATATCTGCACCATGGTGAGGGAAGATGTTCCCTGCTTTCACTTCCTGCTGCCTGCTCCTGGTGCAAACCTCTGAATGGAGCTGGAGCTTTTTAAACCCCAAAGCAGCTGATGATAGTACCTGGCACCCGCTGGGGCCACCTTTCCCAGCAAAGGTGGTCCAGCCAAAGGGAGCCAAGAGGGGGACAGTTAGCTGGGATGGATGGATGGATGGATGGATGGATGGATGGATGGATGGATGGATGGATGGAGAAAAGTTATAAAGAATTTCCTATGCAATGGCAAAATGACATAACATCTACACCTGAATATTTAAAGCACCTTGTGCTTGATGGGGTTTGCTGGGTTTACACCTGAGTGATCTTTCACTCTGGGTACTCCTGTAGTCCCAGGGTTAGTTCTGGATTTGACAACTGGCAGCCATTTGTAGCTATTCCATGATTTTTTCTTTTAATAACAGACATTTTCTTCATCGTGCATTGTGACAACCTCCAGTGCACAAGACATGTGAACACTCATGGTATAATCCTCATTTGCACTGAAGGCAAAATTAAAGCTAAAAGAGTCCCATGCAAAGGAAATCCTGCTTCTTGACCTGCTGTGCCAGCAGCAGCAGCAGCAGAGCTGAGCCCTCAGTGGGGCACAGGCAGCCACTCCCATTTACAAGTTTATATTTCCAAAGTGGTTGCAGTTGGATGGACAGCAGAAGCCAAACTCAATATAAATCTCTTGCCCAGGGAATTCCTGAGCCAGGCTCAGTGGTGAGGCCTTCTGTTAAGGCAATCTGTAAACAGAGTCCAATATTTCTCAAGCATCACTATTCATACTCACATCCATAATTACTAGTCTGACAAGGTGTTTGCAATCCACACCTATGGCAGATCCACTGCAAAGAGCAGAGTTTCTCTGTGTAGGTGTAAGGGGAATTTCCCCCATCATTTTTGAGGTCCAATAGCCTGGACTTCTGGATATCCACAAGTCAGACACACCACAGCCAACATTAGTACAGTAGTAAATCATCACCAAAATTGGTAGTTCACAGAGCAAGGTGTTAAAGTGAGCAAGTCTGGATATTAAGCATGTTGATGATCAGAGGATGCCACATTTTTCAGAGGCCTCAACTCCTTTTGCCTGCTATGAAGTGCGGCTGATCTGGAAATCTGGACCTCAGTCCCAAAGGTTTTTTAACTTGCTCTGACATCCAGGTACACATCAAGCAGAGGGAATCCTGATAAGGCAAGTGATTGTCCCTGGATGCTGTGTGTGGTAAGATTTTCCACCAGCTAAAAAGAAATTAAAACATGCATTTAAATGAAATAAAATAGTCACTGTTGAAGCTCTGAGAAATCCAGGTAGTAATTTTCAGGGTGAATGCACCCTGAAAACAATGTTTTCAGAGTATTGTTTGTCTTGGAGAAGAAGCGCTCATAAATCTATGGTCTGTGCCATTGCAAAGAAATTATCTCAGCTAATTTCAGGCCCAAACTAATTAATCAGCACTTGTTGCCATATTAATTAGCCAAAAGTGACCTCAGGCGTCTTTGGGCTTTTCCAGCCACTTAAACCTAATGGGAGAGTATGCACCTGAGGCAAAACCTAGGCATAAATAGATGTGAAGCCTGCTTCCAGCTGGGTAAATACAGCCCAGACTTCTCAGTTCCTACCCTTGTGAAATAAACTGCACCCCAACCTTGCCTCTCTTTGCCTTCTGGCCTTGAGGAACATCTATGACTCTCCAGGCTTTAAATCAAGCCTTTGCAATGCATTATTTATGCAGCAATGGCCTTGGAAAACTTTACAGCTTGGTCTTGGCCACTCATGAGATTATTTCTGCAGTATTTCCTTTGGGGAAGGTTTGTTCCATTGGCAATAAACTGAGTGCCAGGTGTGCAAAGCAACCTCCACAGAGGGAATGAGAGGGCTGCTCAGCTCCTTCAGGAGCAAGATCCTTCCTCCTCATAGCCCTTCTGCTCTGACATGCCACAGTCTCCTCTTAATCAACAGATTGTTCTCAGGATGAGAGCTGCAAGCCCAACCTTCATAATCTGCAACTTTACCGCAAGAAAAATGGCTAAAGTGCCTTTCTTTCCAGCTACCCTTTAGTGATGGTGAAGAAGGGAAAGCCAATGCCACATCACCATTTGAAAGGTCATTTACAACTACACATCCAATTCATGTTGGTTTTCCCTAATCAGGTGATCCTTTCCAGATTGAAATTAGGAAATCTGGATTTCTCGTTTGGAATGCTTTCTCTAGATTAGGACATGGAGCTGTGTTATGTGAGCTAGCTTGAGTTAAGCTGCCGATCAAGGCAAAGCACTTAAAAATACACAAAGCTAACCAGGTCAGGAATGTTATTCCCGTAGATCTGTTATTCCATATGAGTCAGTATTCTATATAGGTCTGGTATTATAGATCCCTTTATTCCATTTTATGATCTGAGTGTGCCTAACTGTGCAATTCTCTGACAAGAAACATGATTTTCCTCATTGCACAGATGAAGTGACTTGCCCAAGGTATTGGGTCAGAATCCAAGTCCTCCCCAGCAGCAGGAACTCAGCCTTTCCAACTGGTGCCTGTACAGGAATCTGGACTCCACTGCAACACAGTATCTGCACAAGCAGGGTAACAAAATACAAGTGCAAGCCCTCTTTTCCATCAGAGCCCATGGTGGGACTCCTGAAGGCAGCACAACCACCACAGAATCCCTCCCTCTGTCAGAGGGATGAAGCTGGAGCACCTCCAGCCACTGCTCCCATTCTGCCGATGTATAAGCGTGTAACTTTGGAAAGCTGCTGCTCTCAAGAAAGTCTCTTGATTTTTAAAGTGTTTTTTAAAGTACTGGAATATTTTTCCTTCTAAAGAAGCTGCAATCCCCACTCTGAACTGTTTAAGCAAAATACCAGTTTTCCTATTTTCTCTGAGTCTCTCTGACTCCTATAAACTTGCATCAAGAAGCTCCTCAGCTGAATCATCCCCAGCTGAAATTGCTCGCTGCTGCTCTTAAACAGCCATTAACATTTCAAAAAGCTGTTTGAAAACACCAAATCTCTCTTGAGTCACTTCCAAGACACTTTTATGAATCATGGTTTGTATCATATCACACCATTCAGCGAGACATGGGCTGGAACAAAGGTATTAACGGGCATGACCAATCTTTAAAATATCCATGTGAGGAATAACAGTTAAGCATTGTGAAAGTTACAGCTGGGGATGTAGGAAGCTGTAGGTGAGCATATAGCCATATGCTACTTAAAGACTGTTTCATTTTCTTCATGTCTTTTGAGCCTGCAAAGACTGAAACACTCAGTGTAGGCAAAGGGCATTATTTTCTGAAATTGCAGTTGTGCCTCCTGAAGTGCTCTTATTTCTGGAACATGACCTTATAATGCATTGCAACTCAAAATAAGAACAAATTATGTTGGTCTCTCTTGGGACCATGGCAGAGCATGTTATGCTTTCAGCTGAAGATAGCTTGAAATCAGTCATGAGGGCATCTGTAGGAATTCTTTCAGGACTTCTTCAAATGTGGTGAATTTAAAAGCAAGATCACTATTAAACACTTCATTCTTCTAACCCAGTTCACCTCATTATTTTGACACCACAAGTTGCAAACGGAAGGCTCCTTGCATTTCACACATTCTTTCTAAATAAATGGAGATGTCCTGCTGTTTTTGGAAAGGCTGATCATTTTGTTCACAAATTTTAAAAATGCTCACTTAACTACCTCTGAGACCCCATTTCTCTAACATTAATGGAAGAACTGGGGAGGGATGAAAGTGGGATTTTCCCCAAATAATCTCCTCTCTCCCCTGTGCAGTGATGAGCCCACACAAAGTTCCTAGTGACATCCTCAGGCCCAGACCTGGCATTTGGATCAGGAGAGAAGCACCTGAAGAAACCTCTCGAATGTCTGTAAGCTCCAGGACATGACCCGAGCATCCCTCGGAGCCTTCAGAAGAGAGGCAGGTCAGCTAAAGGCAGAGACAACACTTTTTCTGCTCCCTCCCTTCCCTTGCTCACATGTATTACAGTTTGGTGCCTTTCCCTGCAGGTTGCCAATGATGCATTATAAATTAGCAGCTCCCAGTGGGTGTTATGTGAGGTAGGATTACCCAGGAGTAGCAGAGCCAAAAGGTAAAATTGATCCCAGCCTTTGTTATTTGACCACCCAGTCCAGAGTGCTCCAACTGCCCCACAAGGGCTCTGCCTTCGGGTTTGGGCTTCCCTGGAATCCTGCAGGCTTCTGACACCTTTTCATCATCTTCACTGAAGATTTTTTGAATTGAGAAGTGTCACTGAATCTTTCCAAGCAATGGGTTAAGGCTGGAATTTGAATTCTAGATGAACAGGGACCTGTTTGTTTAATAGCAAGTTGTTGACTCAATATTGATATACAGAGAGAAAGCAGGGAAAATAACCTGACTATGATGCTGAAATGAGGTCGCTGGGAGCAAATCTGGTCAGGCTCTGCTGCAAACTGAAGATGAGCAATCATTTCAGTCTGGAATAGTGCTAAAAGACATCTCAAGGTTATTTCTTTTTAAATTGGTGAGTTGAAGACAGCACTGGTGTAAAAGGGAGGTGTGAATATCCGCTTTGGAAGCAAGGATTTTGGGGAGGAGATAGTTCTTTTGCCCTGGAGTTTGAAGTGCTTTCACTAAAAGGTTGTTTCATCTGCTGAGGGGTACACAGGTGCTGATAAAATAAAATAAGGAGCAAATACTCTCTCCAAGGGGATTACTGTGCAGGGACGGGAAGCGTTTATGCACACAGCTTTTCCTAGCCCTGGTCATGGTCATAAGTTTCAAAACTTGCCCCTCAAATCTACAAACCAAAAGGGAAATAAAAACTAGGCAAAGATTCGGCCGTATTTCCTACTATCTCAAAATTTGTAAGATTGACACATGATTTCTGAACACTTTGAGCTGGCAATGTTAATAAAGCTGCTTTCACTGTCAGCATTTCAGTGTCAGGTTCATTGAAGCAAGGACTGGAACGGAGTGATTCTCACTCCCAAAAGCACACCCTGACCACCGGGCTGGAGAATCTGCCGTATGCTCACTTTCTAGCTGAGGACACTCAAATAGCCCAAGCAAGAGATGTCACAGCAGGAGGGACCAAAGGGTGTCTCTATCTGTTCATGGAGAAGCTGTCCAACAGACCAGAGCTCAAACCTGCTAGCATTCAGGCAATAGAGCATTAATTACTGATTTAATGTTGGGGAAAAGGCTGTAGCAGCAATAATGTAAACCTTCAATTACTAAGGCAGGAAAACAAAAGGCTGCATTTCTGGCAGCAGCAAAACAAAACTTTCTGGGTTTTCATTTTGGGGAGGGGGAAAAAGCAAGCAAACAGGCAAACAAACACATTACAGCAGACTAATCACAGACATTAAAAAATATCACTTCCTCTCTCCAGATGGAAAAGAGAGTATTTGTACAGTCCATATTCAGAGTGTTTCTTTCCTTTGAAAGGTCATCAGAGAACTTAAGAAAAACATGAAGGCAAAAGCAGCGTCTGGTAGTACCTTGAAGATCTACTGTAATCCTCAGAGAGTCTGGGACAGCAAAAATACTGTTCCTGCAGACTGCCAGACTTTTCCACCTGCATCTCTTCCATGATTTCTGCAATATAGGAAGAATGGGCCAACAGGAAGCAAAAATGTCCTTTCCAGGTCTGGGTATTCTTAAATATCTAGATGTGATTTCCAAAGACCCAAATCAGTGAATTGGGCATGTTGTTACCTATCAATAGTAGCGAAAATATTCTGCATGTTATCTGAAGTCCATATTAGCTTCTGTCCTGTGAATTGGTTTGAAGCTAAATCAAAGTCAGGTGTAAAGTCCTTTCATCACAATAAGAATCTTAACTTTAGTTTCTGGACCTGGTCCTTATAACAGTGGTAACTGAGCTAAAATCCAAATCCCAATTATCTTCTCATCCCATGCCTTTCCCTGCAAGAAATGGGACTTGAAGCTGACTCCCCTCAACTTCTGTGAAAGGGAAGGGGATCCCACTGGAAGGGGTGGGAAGCCACTTGTTCTGCATTCATCACTGTGCATGTATTTGAGTTTTTAGGGTTTAGCATGAGCATGACTCAAAGGAGACCCCAAACAAGGGGTTTGATCCTTTCCCTGCCAGATTCTGACATTGCCATGAAGGAAAAAATTGAAGATGAACAGCACAGATGACATACGATAATACCCAGTTTAATGCATCTCCCCTTTTCTTTCAAGCTCTGGAGAACCAATAACCCAGACACTGAGCTCTAGAATGGTTTCACCCCTGTGCAGTACACATCAAGCTTCAATCTCCTCTTCCCTTCTCTGAAATACATAAACCATATGTTCACCCTCAGCACAAAGGTGACTTTAATGCACAGTGCACACCCAGAGGCACACAAAGCAGCTCACTGTGCTTGTGCACTATCTGGAGGGAGGTGTGCATGTGCCAAACACATCAATCCTCCACGAAGCCAATGTGAGCAGAAAACTCAGTGACACAGGCAGTTAACTGTTTAGTGCACAGTGCTGCAAATGGCCACAGGGCTGAAGGGCTCACAGTGTGTGTTGTTCCACCTCCCTTTGGCTCCCCTTGGTGCAGGTGCTCTGCTCAGGGGTTCATCCCAGCACACCATGGGCAGTGTCCTCCTTAGCAAGGAATTAGAGCTTCTCTCGCCTTGTGCTTTTGCTTTTCAGCTTATCAGCCAATCATCTCAACCAGGCAGGTTCTGAACGTCACACTTGCAGTCCCTCAGCCCCAAGCTGGTGCTCAGCCCTGTGCTGGCTTTCTCAATGAGCCTGCAGCCCAGACAGTGCAGCCAAAGTGTGTTGGCTCAATGTGCATCCCAGGGCCAGGCTTTGACCTGATCTGAGCTCGTGCAGCCCAGAGAAATCTGCCTCGTAGCAACCTGGTCTAGTGGGAGACGTCCCTGCCCATGGCAGGAGGCTGGAATAAGATGATCTTTAAGGACCTTTCCAGCCCATCCACTCTATGCATCTAGAATTGTTATCTTTGGGCTACTTTAAGCCAGTGCAACTGCTGCCCATCCCATATTATGCTGCACAGTGAGGATGAATGATGTAGTTGATTGTGTCAAGCTGTGCAGAGCTGTATGGGAGAAAGCAGTCTCAGCTGCATCCCTTCCTGCCCCTCTGCAGGACGGAATGTCCCATTTTCATCCCTCTTAATTAAAGTGGGTAGCACACTTACAAAGGGAAGCAAGAGGTTATGCTCAGCAAACAATGGCCCTCTCAATTAAAAGAAAATGCTCCTAGAAAACATGGAGCAGGGGAGTCAAGTGTTTTCATTTATCCTCTGCTGCCTTTTATCCAGACTTGATTCTGCTGCCACGAGAAAAGTCAACTCTCTGTCGCTCCTCTTTCTCACATCCACCCAGAGATCAGACCTTGCCCAGAGCAAACACCTTGATGCAGTAAACCAATTGCCTGGCAAATGCTTCCCAAAATTGTCCCAGCAAGGCAGAGACCTATAGCAAACAAGTCCAACAGGACAGGCAGCTGACCATCGTTTAATGAGGCTTCTGTGCACAAAGAAGGAATTACTGAAATGAAAACTTTAAAGGTAAAAGCATTCCTATTCATGAGTCACTTTAGAAGTAAGAGCTGAGGACTGCTTTCCCTCTTACCTGTGGGTGCTTTAATAACAGCTTTGGGTTATTAGATGAGAAAGATTTTTAAACTTTAGTTTCTCTTTGCCAGTGCTGCAATTCTCTTGTGCAAGCTGGCAGGTTTGTTTTGCAATGTCTTCCTCAGCCAGGTATCAGGATCATCTTTCATTTGAACAAAATAATAGGTTTGTAGTCAGGTTGAACAAAAAATCCCAAGCAGAACAAGCTCAAAAGACAGGAGCCAAATGGAAATCTTGTGTTATCAGTTTCCCAAAAATAGCATGAGTTTTAATTTTTTTTCCTCTCTGGTTCACAGTTCTCAGCCAGTTGGATAGGCAACTCTGCTCTATTATTTAGTCCATTTATTTACTTTCTGCCCTCACTAGAAGTAGAAAAACCAAGCTGTCTGGTTTTATATGTCATGTCTCCACCACCTACACCACACCTGCTGGGGACCTGGTGGCTCTTGCTTGGGAGCTGCTGGGGCAGCAAGGCCAATGCTGGTGGCTCCACACTGAGCTTCTGCCTCCATCCCAGCCTGACCCACAGAAGAGGGATCACCTCTTGGAGTAAAGCACCAAAACCTGGAGGGGATCTGCCATGAGCTGAGGTCTGCCCAAAACAAACCCTGGCCAAAACACCCAGCTGCCACAGGGTCTTTGGGACCCTTGTCCCCCATGGCCTGTGTGATTTATTATGACTATCATGACAATCAGAATGATGTATTTGTCCTTTGAAACACAGTTTCTACATGCCAGGTGCTGAGCACGAAGAGAACAAACCCGAAAACAACAGATACTTGAAAAGCCATTAAACCTCAAGTCTGAAATTTGAGAGGAGGTTCTGTGACATCCTTTCACATCTGCATCCAGGAGGAAGGAGCCACACCCCCAACTTCCAAACCAGAGCACACCCGGTGCCACAAGACTTTGTGGTTTCTGCTGCCTCCCAGAATGACAAACAACTCCTCCGAAGTTTGGCAGCATCCAGAGCCTTGACAAAACTCCTTGACAAAACCCCCCATCATAGCCTTTGTGGCAGCAGCACCTCCCCTTGGAAACAAGGTCACTGGAGCACCAGTTGGAGCAAAGATAGAAAAAAAAGTATTAAAAAATTGGAAGAACATAGCAAGTGGACACAGAGCATTACATAGTAGAAAGCAGATACAAAATTCATGGAATTTGGCTCCATTTCACACAACAGACTGTTCAATGGCAGATGTCAAGTGTATTTATGGTGTGGGAACATTTCCAGCTACTTCCTGGGGTCTTGGTAAGATCTCTATGATTTGCCTGAGAGAAACTGTTGCCTGATTAGAGATGAGAGGGTTTTTTATATTTACAGCTCTAGTTTCCACCTTCCATAAACTGTTTTGTGCTGTCAGAAGACAACACTCAAAATCCTGCTCTGCCACAAGGATAATTCCCCC
>VZRM01005900.1:647272-674141 GCA_013397955.1 Grantiella picta
TTTTTTTTTTAAATCATATTACAAATTACTGAAACTAATGGCAAACTCACAGTAAATTAATTGGGTTATTTGGCAACAAAATCAGAAAGAAAAATGGAACATCAAAACACATATTCCTTGGTATTTTCAAGGAAAAACTATCTAACATTTCACTTGTAAATCATGCTCTGTTTCAAAAGATACTCATGTTTAATAATTAAAAAGGAGGAAAAAAACCCAAAGACAGCATGCTGAGACAAATAAAATGTTTTCCTTATGCCCCCCCCAAATAAACAAACAAAAAACCTCTCTTAAAATATATATATTTAAATTCTCTTGTGGAAAACCAATTAATTTACGATAAACTCAGAATGAATCTTACCTTAGGAAGAGGGTGGTCCCACGAAATAAGAAGTCAGCAGTTTGCACAGACCCTGTCTCCAACATTTGCTATAAGGGGAGTTGCTTCTGCTGGTGAAGTTTTGCTAAGCCACAAATTGGTAGAAAGCAAATAAACAAGGCAGAGATGGACCCAGCTGACACAAACCCCACAGGAGAAATCAACCACAACCTCATCAGGCACCAGAGAGAGGAAGGAGAGATGGTGTCAGGGCAGTGACACAGGGGCTCAAACTAAATCGTTCACAGGAGGGAGAGAAGACCTTCAATGCCAAATTCATCTGCTCAAAATGGCAGTTTTGGCTGACTGTAGTTCCAGAGTCTGGAGTGGGAGCTAAATCCAGGGGAAAACCTTTCCATGCAGAGCCTGTGTGGCAATCAGGGATGGGGTTGAGTTTCTCAGGAGTGATTGATACCTCCTCCTGGAACACCAGACTTCCAGGCCATCTTGCCCACCTCAGGGCTGGCAGTTCCTTGTTACACAACAGCATGGAAGCCCCAAATCTCACTCTTTTAAACTGTAATTCTTTATTACTCACTGTCAAAAATACCCTGGGTGAGCTACGATTCCTCCCACCTGATCCCCATTTCCAGTTCTGCCTGGAAAACACTGGGCAAAACTCAGCCCTGGGTTCCAGTCCCATCCTTTGTGTGTGCTGGAGCAAACTGGGAGGTGTCAGCATCAGGTGGGCTCTGGAGGTGCAGGAGGTGCTTGCTGCCACACAAACCTGTGCTATTTGTATGTGAATATAAACTGCTACCCCCATGCACACCACCCAGGGATTTTCCCCCCTCAGGCTTAGAAAACTGATGAGGGTGCAGCGAATTGGAGTCTCTTGGGGCCAATTAGCAGAGATTTGGGCAGCATCCAGACACTGCTGAGGATCACTGAAAAGCCTTGAATTTCCAGCTGCCTCCCCTCACCACACCATTCATTTACCAACACACACAGTGGGCACAGGTGGAGTTGGGTCCAAAATAGAGTTTTGTTTATCCAGACAGGAGGGCTTGGGCACCAGTCATGGCAACCTGCATGGTGTGTTTGCATCCAAATATATTCCAAGCACTACAAATGGCCCCAGCATTGGGGCTGGAATGCAAACAAAGGGATGCAGATCCTTGGGGACAAAGACAGGGAGCTGCTGGTGCTGCAATAAGCTTGTCACCTGGAAAGCCTGTGCCACGGGTGTCACCAATGCATTATTGCCTTCCTGGGATGTTCTTTACATTTCTTTGCCTATGCAAACCAGGGGAGAAAGTGATGAGAGTGAACCAGCTTTCCCTACTATGGTGATGGCTCTGCAGCAGGGAGCAGGGCAAAGGGGAGAAGAGAAGTCTGGTTTTGCTCGAGCTCTGGATTGGCAGACACTACTTGGGTACTACCGTCTTCTCTGGAAAGGGAGGAATACACTCACATAAAATATGAACAATTGTAAAGAACAACCAGGATGTGTCTCTGGTAAATCTGATGATGTCCCATGTGCTGCCCAAAACCTCCCTGGAAAAGCAGACAGTATTTTTTTCCTCTGTTTTTCCACTTGCAGGGATGCTCAAGTGCTTCTTATAACTCCAGAGCAGAAATTTTTTCTACAGGAGCATGATGTTTTGAAGGTGATGGTATGTTTTTATGAGGCCAGCAGGGAAACATTTCGGCCACGACTAAGAGTTAGCTGTCTAGACACATATGTGACAAAAAAGGGACACTTTAACATAACCCTTACACAGCTCACAGAGTACTGAACACAACTTCTCAAAGACCCTTTTAAGCCTCATGCCCCAGAAGACTTTCTGCCCACAAGCAAGCTTCAGCCAAAGTACACAAATTCCAGGGACACCCCAAATCCTGCCCTCATCCCAGGCTCTCCCCCCACACATCCTGCCAGCCCAGCATGAATTAAGGGCTGGATGTGAAGACTGCAGTTAACAGAAACACTCACAACTTCAGACAGATTCAAACCCTATTAGACAGAAGGAATATCTGAGTTTCCACTCTGTAACCAGAGCAAACACTCTATGTGTTGGAGGGAAGCACTTCTCAGGGAGCAGGCAAAATGTAACTACTTGCAGCAATCACATCAGCCTGAAGTGCAAACTATTGTGCAAGGAATTTACTGGAAACATCCATTTTGGCTGTTCAAGGGTATCTCCGCTGCCCCTTTGATTTCTGATGGCAGGAGGTTCACAGGACATAGCAGCACTGTCAGCTGGAGGACTCTGCCCTGATAAAGAGCTCAACCTGACGGGAGCAAACCCACCAACCAGTGACAAACATTTCTTCCATCAAGGATGAAGTGCTGATGTGGTTTCAGTTGTCCTACTGTGGGTGCAGGAGGATAATCCCATTATCAGTGATCTGACAAACTGAATCACTAGTCTGACCATGGGCACAGGTAGCACTGGAGCTGACAGGAGCAGCTGTCAGCTGAGGTTTAGAGCTGAGCAGACATCAGGAGCAGAGGTTTAAAGCTGCCAGAGAGCTGTGAGGTTTCTTGTCTCACTGATCTAACCTGATCAAAGACACAGAGGCGTTGCTGCAGAGGTCCTGAAGCACAGCTATCCAGTTGTCTTTGCACTGACCCCAGGTTTCAACAACAGAAGCCATCCCTCTATGAACAAGGGATGAAAAGTAGCAGAAATTTGGAGTTAAACCTCATCTCTAAAGAAATGCAAATGTCAGTAAAGTTTAATAGCAGAGCACCACGAACTTCAGCTCCAAAAAACTGCTGCAATTGTGTGGACAGGGTGTCCCTGCAGACACTAAAGTGTGCTCTGCTGAGCTCTGCTGTGCCTTTCCTGATCTTTTTCCATTACATGCAGAGCCACATGACCCCACAGACTACTCTTGGTCATCCCAAAATGATGTGGGTCTGATTCCCACTGCACACAGCCCACATCGAGCAGCTCCTTCACAGCACAGCACCACTCACCTGCAGCAGGAGATTGGGACAGAACTGGGCTGCCCTGGTCATGCCAGTATTGATACAAGCACTTTATATTAGGTTAAAAAGGTTAAAAAAGATCTTCTGTACCCTGACTGGAAATGAACCCCAAATCCAGCATTCCTGCCCAATTCAACATTAAACACATCACTAACCTACTCTAGAAGTATTCAGAAATGCATTAATCTGCATTGATTGATAAGGACTGGGAATGTCCCTGTCCCCAAACCCCACAGCTGGCCAGACCCTCCCTGCCATGGGCCCCTTTGCTCTTCCCAACCCAGCAGTGTGGCACAGGGCTCTCAGGGTTCACCACCAGGACAGGGTGGCCTCAGGTCACCTCAGCACTGGGACATGAAGCTGGTTGTCCCAGGTGGTAGGAAATCAGCCTGTCAGGAGACATTGCTGTGCTTTGGCCAAACAAATATATTATCAGTGTTCAGAACAAACTTTGTATTTGAGGTATTATGGAAAATTTCCAGCAAAAGGATGTTTAGATATAAGAATTTCTATTTCTTGGTAATCAACATTTTTCTTCAGCTTTTCCCTGAAGAGTTATTAAAGCACTGAGTGACTGGCTTTGCCCTCTCCATCTCTCTCCAGTAGTGAATCTAACAAAGCCTCTTCTCCCTTCCATTGCCATCTTGACCAGCTCCAGCACTCTGGGAGCAAGGCATGCCAATCAGAGCAGTAGGAAACGCAATTTCTGATGACTTAAGAATCACTGAAACAGTACAAAACATTAAATTTTAGAACAATAAAAGTGTATGTTCCATTTATTTCTGAAAAATATTTTACATTGTTGCCAAATCCTGCAGCTGTTGCTGCCCTTGCTAACCCTTCTCACAGAAATAGGGTTGCACTTCTGACGGTTAAATGGCTCACACAGCACAGAAAGGATGACTGTGCTGTGTCTTTGAATTCCTGTTGGTTATGCCTGAGTAGGAATGATTACACTCCAGCAATGATTATCACTCACAAGTTCCTGACCTTCTCCCACAAATGCAACTCCACCTTCCTTGAGTTTTCTTGTCTGGGAATTGCTTTGCAGTTGGGTTTAGCACCTTGACAGCAAATCTCCACAGCAGAATCATCCCAGTGTTGGTGTTACTTCTGCCAAACTTCACAAAAATGCCATCAGGAAGGCAGAGAATGAAGTGAGTGTTGCTGTGAAGTGGGAAGGTGCCAGGTCTTTCCTCCTTCCTGAACAGCAGCAGCTTCATGGCCAAAAAGAAGGGAATGAGGGCTCTTGGGTGGCTCTCAGAGCAGAGCACATGCAGAGCTGGGACAGAGTAATTACCAGGTCTCTCTGCTAATACAGGACCTGGTTAGGAAATGAGGTGATGCCATCACAAGGCTTTCATCTAATTTCATTTCAGTAATCCACCCAGTGTGGGTTATTGGCAGATGCATTGAAACAGGATGGTGAATCCTGGACAATGCTGTGGTGGAGCAGCCCAGCAAGGGGAATAAGTTTTACGATCAAAAGGACGTGAAAACACCTCCAGGATGGCTGAAAGTGCTTTTTTGTCTGTTGCTGCTGCCTGTAACAGAGCTCCTGCTGTCTCAAGCTGGCTGGATGTTGTTCACCTTGGCTCCTTTAGCATCTCTCCAGCCCATGGGATACATGGGATCTGAGCTTCTACTGACTGATTAAATAGACATTATTAACATTTGTCATCAGTACACTTCAGATTACAGTATTAGAGACCACATGTGGAGCAGACACAGCAGTCCAAACACTAAGCTAATGGAGAACTGAGAACTATGGATTACTCCAATAAATCGCAGAAAATTGGGGAAAAAGCCATTAGAGACTAGACTTCTATCCAAAAACATAGTGGATGCTAACTCCAGAAGTCTGTAAAATGTTTCAGCTGCAATATTTTCACATGCGGAAAAAAAAAAGGCAGAAATAATAATTTTGCTTTTCATGATGTCAGAATTAGTGGTGAGACTGAAGCAACTAGTTCTCTTTCCACCTAAGGCAGCAGTAAAAGTGCCACTGCCTGAAGGGTGGCAGCATCCTGAAGGGCCTCCTTGGCCCAGCATACCCACTAAAGCTGCTTTACTGGGCAGCAGCAAAGGTCTGTGCTAACACTAACCACTCCCTTGGAAGCTGCCAGCTTGGGAAAGGAGTGACACTGTGGCTTTAGGACAAAGCCAAGCAGAGAAACGTGTCCCAGGAAGGATCACAGAGCAGAGTGGATGTCCCAGGAGCTCCCAGCAGGTGGCTGAGGCTCCCAGTGCCCCCAGTGGGGTCTGGCTTGCCAGAAGGAGCACGAAAGCCCCACTAAGGCTCCAGCAGCCCCAGCCCCCAGGGCTGGCACTAATGAAGCTGGCTGGCCCTCCTTCCCTTTCTCTTCTCTTTTCCCAGGTTGGAGCACCCCATCCCACCAGAGTCTACTTGAAAGAACGAGATACCTCCTTTGTATGGGGAAACAAATGAAGATTAATGCGCTGGCTGTAATTAATCTGCGATGACAGATTAGCAGAGCAGTGGCAGTGCCTTTTGCTGCTGCAGGAGCCAGTGCTGATAGGACAGCTGGTGAGAGGGGACACCAAATTCAATTTGCTCCTCATTTACATACATATGACAACCATCTGTGCTAATAGCGCTGCAACGTCTCTATTAGGCTCTCCTCTAGTGTGCCAGCTCACCTAGACTCCAATTAGGCCTTTAAGTGAGAAATCTTAAAGCATAAATATTTGCTGAGGGGAAGGGGAGGCCCAGCAAGAGGCTGCACAGCGCCTGCTTTTCCTGCTGGGGCCTGAGCCCTGCTCAGTCCCTGGCCCAGGATGTTCTGCTGCTGTTCAGCACTTGCTGATGAGATGCTGAACTCCATCAGCCCTAGCCCCATGTTATCCAAAAATGCTTTCAGCCATGCGAGAAAATCCAAAAGATCTGCAGAGGCTGGTTGAAAATCAGTCCTGCAATGAGGAGGAAGCCCTGGCCAGCATGGGTGCATGTCTGCTCCTTATTTTCACCCAAATTTGGGAGCTCTAACTCGAGTGCCATCCCCAAGGGTGGAAGAGGCTGCTGAAAGCCATGGGGAGGGACTGTGTGGGAGGTCACCCTGCAAAGGTTGTCCCCTACTTGCAAGTGGCCATTTATTTCTGCATACACATTTCAGATAGCAGTTGCAGACCCCCCTGAAGCTAACTGGGGAACCAGTTAATTAATGAGCCAGTTTACCTACCCAGTTCTTCCTGTTCTTCCTATCCAAGATGATTTCTACAATTTTGAGTTTACATTTTGTTTTCTAGCCACAGCACCTCAATTCTCCAGAACATTCATTGAACTGAGAGCACAGGAAAGGACTGGGCAGGAGAAAGGACTGGGCAGGAAGGCCTGGATGTATTACATCCATGGATGTAATAACACTTGTAGCCAACCTAAAGCTGGGCTACTGCTGCAGGCACTGTGAAGGTCCTTTCAACAAGGACCAGCTGGAAACTAGCCCCGGAAAGTGAAGGAGCAGCCACTTCTGCAGCAATCCCAAACTTGTACCTTCGTAGGATTCAGTGCTGCAAGGACTTTTCTACATCCTGACCAAGAATCAGGCTCAAGTCCTGTGTTCCAGCATGGCACTGGATGAGCCCTATTGTGACCACACTGCTCTGTGTCCCTGCACAGGCTCAGGAAGCAGAATTAGGAGTTCAGTCTCAGTCCTGCCGTGTCTCCACAGAGAGCCTCCCCTGTGGCTGTGCTGGTGCAGCTACTTCTAACAAACATCAGCCCTTCTGCTGCTGAACACAATTCCTGACACCCAACCCTAACACAATTCAGGGGCCTCTCCATAGCTGCTTGCAGAGGTCAGGTGATCCAGACCATTATGATGATCCTTACGTTGTTTTGAGGGAAAATCCTCCCATTTTTATGGAAAACCACTTCCCACCTCTGCTCCATCCAGTGCAGGGTGCTGGTGGTGCAAGACAGGCATTAAGCTGCTCCTCTGAACACACACAGCCCTGCAGTGTTTTAAGGGATAGGGAACAAAGGAAATGAACCTCAAAGCCTTGAAATGCTTAGTTTAAACCCAAATAAATCAAACCATGTAGACACTTCATCTGTTTTCATCACATAACTGTGGGCCAGAAGTTTACAGATCAAATGTAACAGGAGGGCACTATAATTGTTCCAAACCCAGGTACTAAATAAAGCCAAAACTTCAGACAGAAGACAGCACTTTGAGAGTCCAAAGAGAATAAGAAGTAAAAATACCTAACTAAAATCTGCAGACCACCTTAACTCTGCTATCCAATGGCACCAAGTGTGGTACAACAATATCAAGGCATATTCCATCCTATGGAGACCAAGAGGTTCAGTATGACTTGTCTGTGTGCCCACTTAGACCACAGAGATTTTATCCCAAAAGAAAACCTCACCCTCCACTGTCACATCCACAGTTCTCCAATTTCTATTTACCTTTTTTCCTTTTTTTGCAAATAGCTAAGCAAAAATTTTCTATTTTGCCTTCGAAAATAAAATCTATGTTTGAAAATAAAACCTATTAGAGGTTCAACTTTAAAGGAGGGAAACTTCCATGACATACTTTTAATATTAAAAAAACATTTACAAAACACAGTGCCTGTTATCTACAGTGTCAATGTGGACAGACTGATTCTACTTAAGCTAAAACAAACTACAGAGTCTCCTGACCTGGCAGTATTAGCGATACATGATTTATTTTTTTGGCCCCTTCTTTTTTTCTATTATTGATCCAGATCATTAACTACGAGAATATTAATTAACAATGTCATCCTGTAACTAAAAAAAGGCCAAATAATGGAACAGCACTGTGCAGCTGGTGTAAATCAGTTAAATAGTTCATGAGAGTTTTGAAAGTTTCTTAAAAAAAAGGAAAATATTTATGCTTAAGGAGCAGGAGTGATGGTGATGGTTTATCTATGTATGCTGGGCTACCTGCAGGATGCAGCTGCAGCTCCCAACCCCGAAACAAGCCAATATCTAATTGGAAAAGTGCAGCAACAAAGGGAAAATAAGCAAGGATATCTTGTCAGGGAAAGCAGCCTAAATACCAGGGGCTGGGGCTGTGTGTGTCTGTAGTTGACAACGTGCTGGAGCTGCAAAGCCATTGAAGGCACTTGCACTAATTTGGAAATATTTTGAAAATGGTGAGTTTGCAAGATTTACAGCCAAAAAATAGGGTGTTTTTTTAAATAATCAAATCCTTGTAATGCCTTACCTCATGAGGAAAATACTGCAAAAAACCCAAATACCCAAGTGTATCTTTTCTAGGCTAAATCCTCAATACATGCAATTTGAAGTTCCCAAGTGGAGGCTGCTTTGGGAGCTCAACCCCATCTCTGCACAGCATCCCTGAAAAGCCCTGAAAAGCAGAGCACCCAGCACCAGAAAAGCATGGGTTCCTTTGATTCATCCATTGCACACGGAGTCAGCAGGGATGGGACTCGATTGTGCCTCACCATCATGCCGGCTCTGGCCAGAGAGGTGCCACTACTCCATGGTTCAAACCCCAGCCTTTTCCTCTCCTCCGAAGCACAGGCAGCTTTAAGGGGCCCAGCTGGTGCAAAAACGCAGTGTGAGCCCCTCCCCTCCCCTCNCCTCTCCTCTCCTCTCCTCTCCTCTCCTCTCCTCTCCTCACTAGAAGAAGCTCTAAGGTCTCCCTGGAGCTCTTTCCATGCTGAACAGCCTTAGGTCTCACAGCCTATCTGCAGAGCAGAGGGGCTCCAGACCTTGGAGCATCTCCATGGCCACCTCTGGACTCACTCAGCAGCTCCACGTCCATCTCACATTGGGTCCAAGAGCTGGAGTCAACTCTGGAGGTGAGAGCTTCACCTGAGCAGGAGAGAAGCCCTTCTCCACAGGAAGCAAACCTGGCACCACAATGTCCTGGGGGAAGCTCAGAGGTGGCCAACAGGAGGCCAAGGCAAGGCATGTCCATCGGTCTGGGCAGCTTTCATCTGAGAGCATTCCTTGGATGTTCACAACTTTAGGGTGGGGAATCCCACTTTGGACCATGGAGAAGGCAAAGGATGGCCCTTTTCAACAGGAAGAAAAGCCTGGAGCCCCAGAGCAGCTGACAGGTGGAATTTGGGAGGCAAAGGCTATTCCTCGAGTAAACAGAAGCTTTCATAGAGCTATCCTTGGAGGTAGAAACAGGAATTCATAAACTGGCATGCTGATAAGAATGTCCATTGATAAGAAGTCCAATACTTAAAACCAAACTACACAAACAACCTTCAAAATGTCGAATGATTGCTCTCAAAAGAGAGCTACAAGGACAGAGAGGAAACTACTCAATTAACACTGATATTAATCCTAACCCTAATGCTAAACGTTGCCCTAAACATTAATCTAACTCTAGCCATAATCATAACACTCATTTTAACCCTAGGCCTAAGACTAAAGTTACCCTAAACAAAACCATAACCCTAAACCTCATATAATCCTAGCCCAAAACCTTCCATAACCCCAAAACAAACCCTAATCCAAAACCTAACTGTAACCTATAACCTAAACCAGAAATTGACTCCTTGCATAAATGCATAAATGCAACCTTAAACCTTGCATAAATGTAAGCCTAAATATAACAGAAAAATCACACAAAACCTAACACTTACACCAATCCTAATCCTATTCTGATTAATTACAGAAACCTAACATTAAAACGAAGACCTAAACCCATCCCAAATTCTAAAACTAACCCAAACCCTAACTCACAATGGAAAAAAAAACCACTAATCCCAGCACTAACCATATTGTCCAAGTTTTACATAGTCCCAAAATTAAACCTTACATTAACCTAAACGTAACCATTACATAATCAAAATCTGAACCCCAAACCCAACCCTAACCCTAACCCTTTCCCTAACCACAACACCAACCTTTAGATAAACCTCATTTAACACTGACCAATAACCCGAATCCTTGCATAAACATAACCCAAACCCTAACCCTAACCTAAACCTAAGCCCCCATGGGCTGCCTTTCCTCTGCCCATGAAACCCTGGGGCTATGCTCTTTCCTTCCTGTGGTAAGGAGCTCTCATTCTCATCCAGGAGCCCATGGCCAAAATTTGGGTTGCACCTCCAGAATTCAGTACATCCAAGGATAGTTCCCGGACAAAAGCAACCAGGACAAATGGGTTTAGCTGGCCTTGACCTCCCTTGAGATGCCTCTCATCTACACCTGAAACACTGGGGCTATGTGATTTCTTTCCTATGGCAAAGAACTGCTTGTCTTTGCCATGCATCGCCTACCCCTCCATATATCTGCCTTGCCTGCTGTGCCAGCCCCTCCCTACCTGTGCCTTGTCTACACATCACTGGACTTCTGCCTTTCCTTGCTTAGAGTTTGTTAGCCTTCTCTTGCCTAACACTCCCTTGACTTGCATTGCCTTTTACACCCATCTTCCACCTTTAACTGCCTAGTTTTTCTCCCCTCATCTTGCCTTGCCCTGCCTGCTCCTCCTATGACTCTCACTGCCTTGCATATCTCTGTAAACCCACCCCTTGTCCTCCTTGCCCTGCCTACACATTCCCTTCCCTTGCACTGCCTTTTAAACACATCCCCTGCCTTGACCTGCCTGCTCCTTTCTTCCCTTACCTTCTGATTCCATAGCTTGGGTGGTCCCTGGCGAATTTAATTGCTTTTCCTAATAGGCAGTTCTATTGGCTAGACTGGTTGAACTGTTACGGTGGGAATGCAAAAGCTAAGCTGTTGAGCTTTCAGTCCTAGTATGTTTAGTGTCTGAGTTGTCCCTGGTGCCATTCAGTTTGAATCCTGACTGTGAGACTGAAGATAAGATTATGATGGGACATAGCCCTGAGAAGGAAAGTGCAGACACCAGGGTGTGTGCTGGTAGTTCGATGGGTGAAGTTGAAGCTGTATTCAGCAACAAATTCATCAGCTGGCACATTCGTGAGCTCTGTTTTTGCCAGATGTTTTCAAGTTTGTAGCCGGATTCTGCGAGAGTGAAAAAATTTCTTAGAGCAGAGGAATTCACGTTGCCCTTTGGGTGTGGTGTAAATAAGAGCTTGTACTTAGAAGGGGAAGGTCAGTGAAAACTTTCTGTCCTGACACAGCTGATTTGAGAGCAGGGACGTTTCCAGCTTGACTCTGTCCTTGGCGCGGTTTCAAGCTGGGCTCAGTGCGTTTCGTCCTTTTGCAAGTCGACAGCACCATCGTGTGTTGTTTTGGTGAGTGCTGCCAGTGCCCAGGAAAAAGCCAAGTGCTTTTCTGGCCCAGGCCTATTCGTGTGCAAGCAGCAGTTCGTGTAAGATCTCCGCTGTGGATCCTGGCTCTTCAAGACTGAAAGAATGTGATCCTGAATAGAGCTGGGAAGGAAGACGAATCGTCTCATTGTTGGCTGTGCAGTTTATAGGCTGCAAAAGAACAGTGAATTCCAGCACTGCCTCTGTCCTGACACTTCTCTGTAAGACACACAGCAGAATAAGAATGTGTGTATCCTTGAATAAAAATGTCCGCCCAGTGTGTGGTGTGTAGTTGAAAAGTATCAAGGAGAAGGACTAACCCAGCAAACGCCTCTGACATGACACATTTTTGTGTGCAAGAGTGCATGGGCACATTAGACACTGTGTGAGACAGAAAGTGCATGATGTTACATGCAGTTGAAAAAGAACATGCAGAGTACACAGGGCATGTACTGATAGAGGAAAGTGACTGCCAGTACTGAATTTTATTATGTTAATTTTTATGGGGGACCAGCTACTGGATGATATGAAACAGAGAACTAGGAGAACACAAAAATGTGATGGTACACACACTTGAGAAGGAAGGTGCATAGCCCCAGTGTGTTGTGTGTAGTTGAAAGACTTTGAGGAAAAAAGGCTAAATTAATAACTGCTACTGTCCTGGATCATTTTACTGTTCAAGAAGTATATTGACACTTTGGACTCCACAAGATTGAAAGTGCATTATGGTATGCATGATGACTGCCACTTGTGGAGCAAATATAATTTTCCAAATGTAAGTGGCAAGGTCCAAGAAAGCTTTTTGTCCTGTCACATTTATCTGTGTGAGCTGTAGCTGCAAACTTTTCTGTTTTGGTTCTGCTGGCAAGATCAATAGAATATGATGGTACAGATAGCTGAGAGGGAAGGTGCATGGAACCAGACAGAAGCCGTAACTGGACTGCTTCTGTCCTGACACATTTTCATATGTGAGAAGTAGGTGAATGTTTTGGACTCTCTGAGACTGAAAGCACTTGACAGTGCACCATGACTACGTGTGCAGCTTACAGACTGCAAGGAAAAGCGACTGCCGCTTGATTGTGGTGCGAATAAAAGTCTGTAAACGGCAGGGAAGGTGAGTGAAATCTCTGTATCCTGGAGCATTTTGTCTGAGAGCAGCGACAGGACATTTCCCACTGGATCCCCCGTGGAGCGCTGCCCGTTCTGCCGAGCACACAGCACTGTCCAGTGGCCACCGAGCAGCTCCACCAGAGCGCTGTGTGCACACAGAACAACCCCAGGGCAGCTCGAGGGCAGAACAGACCCGTGAAGTTTCTCACACCAAACAAGCCAGGTTTGCTGACCTTCCCCTTCCGTGGGCAATTCCACTGGCATCACACTCAAGCAACAACTCACCCTCCCAGTTTTAAGTACTATTATATTTTTTCGCTCTCTCAGAATCCATCTACAAAAATTAAAGTATTCGGCTTACGAAAGTGCCAGCTGAGAAAGCTGTTGCTGGCTGCACCGTCAGCAGCACCCATAGAACTGCACCACACGCCTTGGTATCTGCACTCTCCTTCTCAGCAATAAGTACCATCATAATCCCTCAGTCTCTCATCATGATACAAAACTGAACCTTACCACCAACTGCTCAGACACTAAAGGTACCAAGACAAAAAGCTCAACAGCTTGGCTTTTGCATTCTCAATGTATCAGTACAACAGCTCTAACCAATATAACTGTATACTAGGAAAAGCAATTAAATTCACCAAGACACCCTCTAAACCACCTAATATGTGGATCTAAAATTAATTTCCTTGGCAAAGATAGAAACTATGACCCTATCTCAAAAGACAAGTGATCTCCCCCTCCAAAATAGAAAACATCAGTGGATTGATTGCATAAACATTGAGGATGTACTCCCACCCAAAATGTGTCAGCTGCTGCTGGCCTTTATCTCCACTGGGCAGCTGATTAACTGTACTTGAAATATTTGGGCTACATGTCTTTCTTCCCATGTAGTCATGCAAAAAGTTAAAAGTTACTAAAAATGATTGTGTGGACCCTGCAAATGAGGTGAACCTACTGGTTCCTCTCTGGCCTAACAAAGCTTTGATGCTGAGGGCATCAAAGAGGGCTTTAGAGGGCTTTAGGCATTCTAATGGAAGCTTTGAGCTATAAAAGAGAGTTTTGGAGCCTCTAAAAGGGGCTTTGGGTCTACAAACTGGGTCTGTGAGAACTAAAAAAGGGCTTTTGGAAATGAAAATAAGGGCCTTGAAGTTAGGTTTTGTGCCCTCAAAGGATGTTTCACTGCCACAGCTAAGACCTTTCCCCCTAAAATGGGATCTTTATGAGCTTTAAAGCCTGGAAGAAGTTGGGAAGAGTGGAACAGAAACCTCCAACACTCCAAGTGTGCCAGCCAAAGCTGTGACCAGGCTCATTTACAGCCCTCAGCAGCCTTTGACTCCTCTGGCTGCTGGAGCTCCTGGAGGAGGCAGGAGCTCTGCTGGCAGACGAGCAGCCTTCTGTCCACAGCAGCTGCTCCAGTGACTTTCTGCTGCGAGAGGTGCCTGAGCTGTGACAGCCATGGGGTTCTGTGGCCTCAAAGGGACACAACCCCATGTGGTCTCATGTCACAAAGAGGCAGAGATATGGCACTGGTCCAGCAATTGTGACCTCACCTGCCCAATGCCTGGCATCCTGAGGAGTGAGCCACTGAAAGCTAGTTGGGCTGAGCTGGCCTTCAGGATATCTAGGCTCCTTCCATTGCTGCTTGTGTGCCTGACTTTTTCCAAGCATTCTTCATCCTTGACAGCAGCTACAAGCACCACCAAAACTCTTTTGATAGCTGAAGGTGCTTTGTGAGTCATGTTTGGGGTTTCTAAATAATAGTGTTGAGCTACAATTATTTCCTTTCTCCTCTGGTGATGGGATTGGTGCTGACCTGATCTTTTTGGAGGAGATCTTTCTGGAGCTTTGTCATCCAAACATTTCCCCTCTGTTCCCGGGAGGAGCAATGGCAGCAAGGGGGAAGAACTCCTGTGAGTCCTGGAAATATAAGACTCTAGAGGGAAAGGAAGGTGGCCTAAGGCCCAGAAATCAGAGTGGGTTTGTTGGACTTTTGGCAGAGTACACACGGGAACAGACAGTTTTCTGAAACTGCTTCCCTACCAGTAGATGTCAGCAGGGTGTTTAGGCTTTCCCCAATGTTTTTGAATTGGTGACTAGAGCTGTTGTCCTTGGTGCTCCTGCAGAGAATTCAACATTTGCATATGCTTTTGAGTAATGATATTGTCTCATCTCTTTTCAAATGTTGTTTCCCTGCAGACACTGCTGAGGGAATGGCTATGCCACAAAAGATCATCTTTCCCCCAGAGAAGATTTGCATGGACTGGCAGCAAAGACAGAGACCTGGAGCAGGACTCTTCAACCTGGGCAATACTTGCTATGTCAATGTTATCCTGCAGTGCTTGACATACACACCCCCTCTGGCCAACTACCTGCTCTCTTATGAGCACAGCCAGTCGTGTGAGTACTTTTAGGAACATCTCCTTGTAAACATCTTGGGCACATCCCAAGGATTCCCAGAACCTGGAGTCAGGTTTAGGAGAACAGCAGCCCTTCTTTGTCGGTGCCATGAGCTTACGTTGTTTGAACATCAGCTAAAATATGCTTGTCGTATCAAGGTGCACTCATCTTCAGGGAACGCCTCTTTCTAGCGTAAAGTTTCTATCACTGCAAATTGAACTCTTTTCACTTATTGCATAGAAAACTTCTACCAGTTTAGCTGCCCCCTGAAATATTTTTTCTATGCACTAGAATGTCCTAGGCTTGTTGGGACACTGGCAATTTCGGAGTAAAGAAGTGGAGACTATTCTTAGAACTTCAAGATCTCCATTAGGTTTCTCAAGAAACTGAGATGTTTTGCTCACCTGAGACGCTTCTGTCCCTCCCTTGTTGCCTCCTCCCTCCTTCCCTCTTCAGGTCAACAGCAAGGCTTCTGCATGATGTGTGTCATGGAAGCACACGTCAGGAGGGTCCTGTGCTCCTCAGCCAGTGCCATCCTGCCTGAAGCTATCCTCAGGGACCTCAAATGTAAGTTGTTTCAGGTGCTTCGACAGGTTTTCTTTTTTCCTTCTCTTCTTTCAGGGGAGAGCTACTAAATTCTTTTTAAGTCATAGGAGAAGAATTTGAATATGGCAGGCAGGAAAATGCCTACGAGTTCTTACGCTGTACTCTCAAAGCTATGCAGAGAGCTTGTCTCAGTGGATGCCGTCAGTAAGCACAAGCAAATTACAGTTTCAGTGTTCCTAAACCCACTGGACTCCTTGATGTGCTCCCATCAAGGAAAACTGATGTCCAGGGCTTTCAGTGCAAAACTCTTGAAGGAGGTAACCCTGTGCCTTGCCAATTTTTTCCAGCTTGGACATCTCTTCACAAGAAACTACCATCATCCATCAAATATTTGGGGGCTTTATGAAATCCAGAGGTACGTTTCCACAACTGCTCCTTTGCTTGGCTTGTCTGTGCCCTTCTGTCTGCCTGTGACAAGCAGCTGGTCCTGTGATGACTGGTGCAGGAGAACCCATGAGTATAAACCAGCACAGTCAATTAATTTCACTCAGCATTTTGATTTTCCTTCCAGTCACGTGCTTGAGCTGCCAAACAGTTGTTGATTCCTACAAGGCCTTCCTGGATGTCTCTTTGGATATCAGAGTAAGAGGTTTGCAACTAAACTTCAAGATATCCCAAGGTCCCTGTAGCTTTCCAGAACGAAGGCACTTGTCTTAAAAACCTATCCTGCAAGCACAAGGGAGCTTGGTGGTGAGTGGGAAGGAGAAAGCACAGTGTCCTCAGTGTACTGCTGCAGAGGCCATGGAATTGGCCTCCCCATGGTGCCAGCTTTAGGCTGGACTAGCAAGCATTACCCCCTCTGCACCCCTGGCATACCCTCCTACTCCTTCCCTTTGCCCTCAATACCTGTCTGGCTCCCAGGCTGATGGGTAGGATCAGTTTGCACTGCTGATGCCCCTGGTAGCTGAACTGAGTGGTGGTACACAGAGGGAGCTCTTGATCACTCCAGGAGCCCCTGGGACATGAAGGAAATGTTCAGCAAAACACCCTCTTTCTGCCTCCTTCCACACACTGCCTGTCGGGCAATGGTGGGTCTCCTCAGCATCAGCTGTCTGGGTCTTCTTAGCTCCTGGGAAGTGTTTGGATGAGAGGATTTCCTGCTGTGCAGTGAGCTCCTTTCTCACTCCTCCAGGCAGCCTCGTCCCTCACCACAGTTCTGGGGGACTGTGTGACACCCAAGCAGCTGGATCAGAAAGAGTGCTTCAAATGTAGCAAGTAAGATGATTCCAAACGACATAATAACACCAGATCCTGAGTGAGGGGTTGCATGTTGTTGAACAGAAGTCATCTTCTCAAGGAGGTTTAATGCACCATAATGAGACACAACCTTTTTAATATGCTTCTGAATAACCTTAAAATAGCATAAGGATGTGTGAGACGGGAAAGGTTGCCTGGCCTTCTTGGGGGAAGATTGGGTGCATTTCAGCACTTGGATATGTGCTTGGTTTCAAGGTGTAAGAAGAAGGTTGCTGCCTCCAAGAGGGTTACAGTTCATTGCGCACCCAGAGTCCTCATGCTGTGTCTGGAAAGGGCTGACCAATGGACTGGCACCAAGATCAACAAGGTGAGTATGCAAGTGGAGTGCAATTTTCTTTTGCTGAAGCAAAAGATTCCCCAAAGCTCTGCCACGAGATGCTCATGTTAGGATTGCTGTGTTTCCTTCTGGGGAGAGAATTCCCATGAAAAGACGAGCCTGGACTCAGGTCTGACAGAGACACTTTGGATGAGAACAATTTTCTTGCCACTCGAGACATTACATGTTTCAGCATCCTTCAGGCTGTTTAATGTCATAGCTAAGGATCATTTCTGAGCTGTCTTGGTCTCTCTGTAGTTTGTGGAGTACCCAGAGTACCTGGATCTTCGGCCATACATGTCTGACACAGCTGGAGAACCCCTCCTCTGCTCCTTATATGCCATCGTGGTTCACAGTGGTGACACCTGTCTTGAAGGACACTTTCTCTGCTACACAAAGGTAAAGAGCAACTTCCCTCCTGACAGGGAGAAATGTGTGCTGGGAAATGCAAACTTTCCCAGCAGTGTTACTGGCAGCCAAGGTTTTGGGGGAGAAGGTCTCCTTCAGGGCTCAATTGGATTTGTTTTTGTGTACTCCTGGTTTGGCAGTTTTCTGTCTGTGGTGTTGTGGAGAAACCCTGCCGTTCCTCTCCAGAACTGGATGCCTTTCTTTGCAGGCCAGCAATGGGCTGTGGTACAAGATGGATGATGAGTCTGTGGACAGCTGTGACATCCACACTGTTCTAGGGCAGCAAGCCTACTTGTTGTTTTATACCAGGTAATAACCATGATCATGTGTTCAGCAAACATTTCCTTTTCCTGTCTTAGCTGTTTGTCTTCTCATCCTCCTGAGTGTTTCTGCTGTAAAAGACAATTCCTTCCTGCATTCTTCAGGGCTGTCAATTCTGAACTACCCCACTCCAGTCCTCCTCTTTCCCTGCACATCTTTAGGGTCCTGCCCTGTGTAAATTCCTACTTATCTGCTCTCTGAATCTGGCTCATGTAGAGAAGAGGACTTAAAGGAGGCCTCTAGGAGAAATGGGAAGGGACTCCTTATCATGGAGTGTAGTGATGGGGTAATGATTTTAAAGTGAAAGAGGGAAGATTTAGATTAGATATTGGGCATAAATTCTTCCCTGTGAGGGTGGTGAGGCCCTGGCACAGGTTGAGCGGAGAAGCCTGGAAGTGTTGGATGGGGCTTGGAGCAACCTGGGATAGTGGAAGGTGTCCCTGCCTGTGGCATGGGGGTTAGAATGAGATTTGTTTTGACCAAACTCTAGGTCAAAATCCCAAACTCTAAGTCTGAATCCCAGAGGAATCTACAAGGAATGTGTGAAGGAGAGAGAACTCTTTCTTTCTCCAGGTGCTCGGATTTGAAAATGAGAGAAATGGCAGCTTCCTCACCATCATATGCCCATTCCATCGTCAGTCAGGGAGGGACCAGCAGTGAGCAGGCAGGTTCTTCAGTACCACAAGGTCTTCCTGGTAGGATTAAGGTGACACACTGTCAGAGGAACAGTGCCAGGGAGAGGGCCCGGAGCAGATCCCCACAGTGGGGCAGTGATCTCTGCAGCTGGATTGTCAACAGCACCAACTACGACAATTTAACAGCAAAGAGGAGGAAGAGAAGCAGTCCTTTAGGCCATGACCCTGCTCCCAGGGATGACACAGCTCCAGGGCCCTCCAACAGGATCTGCCAGCAGGTGTCTGTACCAAGTCTTGCTTGGGTGCAAACCTTGCCCATACAGAGAGAGCTGGGAAGATCCTCATGGCAGGACTATGATTTCTGGAGCCAGTTCGTGGAGATCACCAACTCTCACCTGTCAGTGAGGAGGTCTGAGCACCCCAGAGATACACGTCAGACAAACACAGCATGATGATAGCAGACTTTCAGCCTGGATGAGGCAGCAGTGCAGCATCTGAAATGAACAAAAACCCACTTGTTTGGAATCAACAGGCAGAAAAGCCAAAGCCAGAATTAAAACCCCTTGTTGGCCTGTGGAGAACCAGACCTATGTATGTTTTGCCTCAAACATTCTGACTGTTACAATAGCAAAGGTCACTGGAGGAGACAGTCCTGTAGAGGTGGGGCTGCACTGTTCTGAGCCAAATTCCTGCTCTGCTTTGACACTCATGTTCACTTCCCATACAAGGGCCAAAAGAGCTGGCTGTACATGCATGATCAAAACAGCTCCAAAAACTTATTCTACGTAGGAGGTATGCACCAAGTTAACTATAAAAAGAAGCCAATTGGCTCTTTTTTCTCTTTCTTTTGGCTTGTCTTTGTTGGAGGTTAGGATTTTTCCTTTTGCTTTCTTTCTCTTGGGGCATTTTGTCCCATTTGTTGCTACAAGACAATAACCAGTGTTATACAAGCGAGACAAAAGAGGTACCCATGGAGAAGGGGGAGGAGAGCACCTGGCTGCACTTCTCTTATCTGAAGGGTTTCTCATGGAGGTGCAGAGATACCACAAGATTTGGGACGGGGGAAGGGGCACCAACAAAACTTCCACACTGCACTTCCAGAGGGCAGACTTCAGCTTTTCCAAGAAGCTGATTTGGAAAGTTCCTTGGGAAACAGCCCTTAAAAACAAAGGGGTCCAGGAAGGATGGACATACTTCAAGAAAGTAATCTTGAGGGTGCAGGAACAGGCTGTCATTATGTGCTGAAAGACAAGCTGTCAGGGAAGATGACTGGCCTGGATGAGCAAGGAACTTCTGAAGGAACTAAGGGAGAAAAAGAGGATATATCACCTTTGAAAAGAGGGGCAGGCAACTCAAGAAATGTTTGAGGATGGGCTACATCATGTAGGAAAAAAATTAGGGAGGCAAAAGCCCAATTAGAACTTAATCTGGCCACTTCTGTAAAGAATAATAAAAAATATTTTTATAAATACAGTAATGGCAAATGTTGGTCCCCCTCCTTGTTTCACCAATTATTGAGAATTCTATTATTTCATGACCATCAGCCTGGAGGTTATGATTCAAACAGCAAACTTGCCTTCAGAACCAAGCCCTGTCTGAGGTGGCACTTTAATTTCTGTAGAGTGTGACCAAGCAAAAAAGAACAGGGGTTTGGTTGTTTGGTTTTTTTTTAACTGGGACAAGAGCCAACTTGCTAGAAAAGAAGACTTTAGAGAGGAAAAACCCTGCTTGGAACTCACAAAAAGAACATTTTTGAACTGAAACAGATTTTTTGGACACTAAAAATGAGGCTTCATAGCCTAAAAAGAGCTGATTAGGAAGCCAAAACTAAGACCTGGGAAGGAAACATGAGGTTTAGGATCATCTCAATGTAGATTTGTAGCCTAAATAGGATTTCTGTCCAACACATGAGTGTTTGGACCCAACAGATGAAACTCTGTACACGAAAAAAAAGCAAAAGGTAATAAAAGAGAGGTTGGGAGCCCAAAAATTAGGATTTTGGCCCGAAAATGGAGGCTTTAGGCATGAAAAACCTTAATCAGTGAGATGCTACAAATGACCTTGTGGACCCTGCAACAGAGTTGAACCCCTCTGGCCTCAAGAAGTGAAGCTTTGGTGCTGACTAGAGGGCTTCAGCCACTCCAGTGGAAGCTTTGAGTGGTAAAAAGGACTTTGGATCCTCCAAAAGAAGGTTCGGGTCTTAAAAAGAGGGTTTGGGGCCCTAAAAATTGAGCTCTGAAAATGGTAAGGAGGGTTTGAACCCTGAAGTTAGGTGTTGTACCCTCAAAGGATGCTTTGTTGCCACAAATTAGGGCTTTGCCCCTAGAAAGAGGTATTTGGGCGCTTAAAATAAGCTTTGAGCCTACCAAGTTTCAGACAGAAGCCTAAAGATGAGGCTTTAGTCCCTGACAGGGGGGCTTTGGAAGCCCTAGCCCCCCAACCTGTGCAGTTTGGGGGTGTCCTGGCCTCATCCCATGGCATTTGGGGTCCTGTCCCCCTGGCTTGGCCCTGGCCTGCAGAGTTTGGGGGTGCCCTGCCCCTGACCCATAGGCTCCAGAGCTTCCTCTGTTGGGTCCTGAAGCCAGTCTTCTCAGTGTGGCAGGATGAAACCTCCATTTCTGTGTGTCCAGACAAAAAAGCCTCCGAAACATCACTTTTTGTCCCCCAACTGATGGCTTTTTAAAATTTTTCCAAGATGACAATGGATTTTAAACCCATTATTCACTTTTTTATTACTAACCACCCCCCTTCCAGATTTTTACTGACAGATCAAAGATTTTTGACTCATTTTGCATCATTTGGGCCCAAAATGAAGATGACACCTTGGTGCTGGTTCACAGGAGTTGCCATGACATAGACCTGGCCTGAGATGTGTTGCCCCACTCAGAAAGGTGGAATTCTGAACTGCTTGCTCAGGACCCAGGCGGGAAGTTGTGGGAGAGGCTCAGGACCATGGTTTTGCCCCATCTTAACAAAATAAATATGAGCAAGTATTTGGCTGAACCATTCTTCCTTGGCCATGCTCCTTTTGCACTCTGGGGCTGCTGAACGCCAGGCTTCTGTGCCCCAAATCCTTCAGAGGCCTCTGGTCCCTCTGGGGGTTCCTTCTGGGTTTCCATCAGTCCCTTTTGGGTGACCCTTATGTGGCTGGGTGCCCCTTCTGGTGCCTCCCAGTCCCTTTGGGGTATTCCTCATTTCCCTTTAAATGTTTCCCAGGCCCTTAGGGTGTCCCCCAGGTTCCTCCATGCCCACTTGATTACCTCAAACCCCCTTTGGGTACAAACCACCTCCATCTCCCTCCATGCCTCTCTGGCTGCTCCTGAGAGCCCTCAGTACCCCCTGATGTCCTTTAGGGCCCCCTGGAGCCTCTCTTGCCCTGTGCCTCCCCCACCAAGGACACCCTTGAAGTCCCTGCCTGCTTCTCCCCCTGGCTGTGGGGGCAGCAGCCCTGTACCTCACATCCCCGGGCAGTTCGGTCCCCTTAAGGGCCCCTGGCCAGCACTGGCCCCATGCCCTGTGCCTGACAGGCATCCCCAGCTGCTCCAGCATGGAGGAGACGTGAGTGCACTGGGGTCCCTGGGGCCTCCCTGCCGCTGGCACCCCCTGAACGCTCTGTCCCCTCAGGGTGCCCTCGGTGGAAGCCTACGAGGCGGCCATGGTGCTGAGCGGGGTGGGGGATGCGCTGGGGTACCGCGGAGCCCGCTGGGAGTACTGCACCTCAGGGCCGCAGATCCACGCCGAGCTGGCTGAGCTGGGAGGGCTGGCAGCCATCAGCCTCGAGCCCCCCGAGTGGCCCGTCAGCGATGACACCGTCCTGCACCTTGCCACCGCCGAGGGCCTGGCCACAGGTGGGGACTGCGTGACACCCCAGTGACAGAAGGGAGGGGTCTGTGGGGTTGGGGTGCCCATTGTACCCCAGGCTGGCACTGGAGGGGGTGTCCTCATTATATCACCTAGGGGTGGGAGGTTCCTTTTCTATTCCTTGGGTTGCATGGTGGCTGGCTGGGGTGCAGTTCGGTATCCCCTCACAGCCCTGGGCTATGGTGGGGAGGTCCCCATTATATCCCTGACTCAACTGGAAGGTTGCTGGGAGGGGCTTTGGGGGGGCCTTGCTTTGTCCAGCTCTGGAGGGGACTTTGGGGCATCTTAATTCCACTCCCCACCCCCACCTTTTAGGGGTTTCCAGTGAGGCTTGGGGGATGTGTATCCGTGTTTCGTCTGGTCAGGGGTGGGGTGGGGAGTGTGTGTCTGTCTGTCTGTCTGTCTGTCTCTGTGTGGTTTTCCTCATTTATGTGAGCTTTCCTCCCATATCTGGTGCTGGAGATGAGGACATTTACCCCTCTCACTTTGGGAACTTGGCAGGGTACCCTTTTCTCATTCAATTTGGAGTGCTCAGGAGGATTCCCCCTTTCCCTACATAACTTGTCCTGCTTCCCCTCCAGTTTTGGGGGGTCTGTGGGGCAGGGTTCCCTTTCCCTACATTTTTGGGGGTGGTGCAATGGGGGAGGTCTTCTTTTTCCCCTTCAGTTTTGGGGGGTGCATGGGGTCTCTCCCTCTTCTCCCTGTCCCCTGGGTAACCCAGGTGGGTTCACACCCCTGCCCAGGCCTGGACGGCGAACCCCTCCTGCAGGAGCTGGCCCGCCGCTACGTGGCTGCCATGGGGGACATGGAGGGACGCAAGCCTGGACCCACCAGCATCCTAGGTGAGCAGGGCCCGAGGATCTGGGGAGAAGCAGGGGGGCTCAGGGAGCCTCACACATCCATGTCCTCCCAGGCACCTCCCAGCTGCGGCCAGGGGAGCCCGAGGGCTATCGCATCCCCTTCAACCCCCGCGGCACTGGCTGCGGGGCTGCCATGCGCAGCCTGGCCATCGGCCTCAGGTGGGCCCGGGGACACTGGGGGACAGGGATGTAGGTGTCAGAGCTGGGGCGATGGGGACAGGGTGGGGACAGGGATGTGGGGGTGTCAGAATGGGTGGAACAGGGGACATGGGGATGCCACACGGGGACACAGGGAGGGACAGGGACATGGGGGACACGGGATGGGGATAAGGGGGTGTTGGAGCTGGGGCAGTGGGGACATGAGGATTTTTGGGCTGAAGAAGTGGGGGTGTCAGAGCTGGAGGGTGGGGGACTTGAAGGGATGGGAGTAGGGTAAAAGGGACGTGAGGATGTCAGAGGGAAGGGAGTGGGGACAGAGTGGGGTGGGGACATGGGGTTGGTGGAGCTGGAGAGGACAATGTCCAGGGCTTGGGGACAGGTGGTGCTGGAGCTGGGAGGTCAGGGGCAAAGAATATGGGGACAGCAGTAAGGAAGAGGGACATAGGTCACAGAGCAGCTGAGAGTGGGGCACGGAAGTGATGGGGCTAAGATAATGGGCACAGCAGGGACAAGGACAGCAGGGACAAGGGTGGTGGTATGGGAATGGGGACAAGGTTGGAACCAGGACGAGGGGAGTGGGGACTGGTCTGATGCCAGTGCAGGTACCCACATGCCTGTGAGCTGCCGACTCTGATCCGGGTGAGCATCGAGAGCGGGCGCATGACCCACCACCACCCCACTGGTGAGTGCCAGACTGGCAAGGGAGGGCAGAAGGGATACCAGAACCCCCCTGAAGCCCCTGTTCCCACAGGGTACCTTGGAGCACTGGCGGTGGCCCTCTTTGGGGCACTGGGGGCTCGAGGGGTGCCCCCGGAGCGCTGGGGGGCTGAGCTGCTGCGGGTCCTGCCCCTGGCATGGGACTACATGAAGGGCACCGGGGTGGCCGTGGAGGACAATGCTGCTGCCTGGCCATTCTTTGGGGAGGCGTGGCACCGGTGAGGGGGCACTGTGAGGGTTCTGGGGAGACACTGGGAGCACAAGGAGGGGCTGGGAAGGACACTGAGAAGGGCTCAGGGGTCCATTAGTGTCACTGGCGTCAGCCAGGCTTCCTGCCTCTCCTGGCAGCGCATCACAGTGGTGTCACTGGTGTCACTGCTGACCCTGATGCCCAGTCTGTCCACAGGGTTGGCAGTGCCCACTCTGTCCCTGCTGCACTCAGTGTCCCTCGTGTCCCTGCCAGAGGTGCCATCCTAGGGGACAGTGACCTCTGTGGCCCTGGGGTTCCTGGGGCACTGGGTTTTCTTGGTGTTATTGGTGTCCCCACTGCGTCCAGTGCTATGCTGCCCCCCAGGTTTCCTGATTGTCCCCAGTGTCCCCACAAGTGTCTGGGGTCACAGGTGCTGTTGGAGAGCCACAGCCCAGTGACCTCAAGCGTCGCTGGTTATCCCATTGTCTGGTGACACCAATGTCCCCAGTGACCTCAGTGACCCGTCTCTGCAGGTATCTGGACTCCCGTGGGCTTCTGGAGGGTCATGGCCCGCCGCAGGTGCCATCCCTGCCATCCCCAGCTGAGCGGGACACGGAGTACCTCGGCTGGGCATTGGACGGGTGGGCAGGGCGCAGCGGCCATGACGCACCCATGGTGGCCTTGGAGGCTCTGCTGGCAGCTGGTGGGTCCTGGGAAGACCTGTGTGCCAGGGCAGTGCTGCACGGTGGGGACAATGATTCCACAGGGACCATTGCTGCTGGGTGCTGGGGGCTGCGGGGGGGGCTGAAGTCCATCCCCCCAGGGCTGCACTGCCGCCTTGAGTACCGCAAGCGGCTGAGCGATGCTGCCCACCAGCTCCATGCGCTGGCCTGGGGGCAACGATGATACCCCTCTGTCCCTGATACCACCTGCTGGCCCTCCAAGGAAAGCTCCTGTGGGTTGCCAGGGCACAGCTGGGACCAGCATGGGGGCACAAAGGGGCTTGGGAGTCAAGAGGCCTGAGGGTGGCTCTGGGAGACCCTTGGGTGAAGCAGGGCCCTTCAAGGTGTGCTGGGGTCCAAGGCAAACCCCAGGGAGACAACCACAGTTGTGTCCAGTTGGCCTTTTAGTCCTCCCCAGTTAGAGACCCCAAAACCTGTCCAAGGAGCATCAGTCACCCCCACAGTAAAAAACTTATCCTCCCAAGTCATGCTGGGTCTGGATTTGTGCCCTGCGCCTCATGTCCTGCCTCTGCCAGTGTTGAAATCACACCTGAGTGGGACACTGCAGCCAAACCTGCTCCTGGCTTCCACAGCCTCTCCAATAGGCTCCTGGCCATGGGGTGTCTCCAGGCCTCCAGCAAGAACCCATGCCAGAAAGGCCCCACTGCGGGACAAACAGGACTCATGCAGGTGTGGTGTCACCTTTGGTATGAGGTATTGTACCACTGGGTTGATCCCAGTTGCTGGAGAGCCCTGGATACCTCCAAACTGCTTCTGCTCTGACTCCAGCATGGCTTTTTTGGCGGGGAAAAGGAAGGGGAGGACTTGGCATCTCCTCTCCCAGAGCTCACTGGGCCACCAAGGGCTCCCAGAGTGCTGTCTTGGGTACTCATAATGCCATCAGTGTCACCCACTGCACAGGTGACCCATGGACACAGTCCTGCCTGAGAAGGGCTGCTGGCAGTCCCAAGGACAGTTTTGGGGTGTCCTGCGGAGTGCTATATTTGCTCTCCTCCCCCATGTTTTATGAGTGCCAACCTCCTGCAACCTTCTGGGGGAATCTGGAGCCTTGGGGCTTCCCCTTCCAACCATTTCAGGGGGAAATGTTGTAATTTGGGGGGGATCCTCCCAAATACCAGGGTGCTCGAGTGGGGTCCTGGGGCCTCCAGGGGCCTCCGCCCGCCTTCCCGAACATGAATAAAAACTGGTTCGAGGTTCATTTCTCCGCAATTGTCCATGCCCTCCTCCACCGCCCCCGGTTTTTCCTCCTCCCATATCCACCCCAGACTCTCTCCCCCAGGCGCAGAAACCCGCCCTGCTCCATATCCCCGTTCCGTGAATGGAGCCGGACGTGCCGATCATCCACAGCGAGCGGGGCGGCTCGGCGAGCAAGAGAACTGCCGGGGCCGCAAGGGGGCGCTGCGGGCAGGGTAGCGCCTCCTCGGGAATGAGTGACAGCCGCAGTGACCAACGGCGCCGCGGAGGTGGGAGGGAGGCTCGGGCTGGCAGCCAATGGCAGCGGGCAGCAGGCGGGGCGCAGAGCGGCCAACGGCATGGCGATGACGGGCGGCGCTGGCAGCCAATCAGCGGCGGAGCGGCGTGCAGCCAGCCAATGCGGTGCGGCGGAATGCGGTGGGGCGGGGCTGCGGCTGAGGCGCGGAGCATCGCGGCGGGCGGTGAGCTTCCTCCGGTTGCGGCAGGGATGCTCCCGGTATTTGTGCCTGAGCGTAACTGCGGGGCCGGTTCACCTCTCGTCCCGCTGCTCCCAGAACAGACCCCCAGTTCCTT
>VZRM01005904.1:0-72111 GCA_013397955.1 Grantiella picta
TTTTTTTTTTTTTCCCCTTGTGTTCAAGAATTCTCTCTAAAAGTAGTCAGTCTCTCATGGACATGACCGTCAGGTAATGCAGAGGTGTTTGAGTTGTAGCCATGACTGGGTGGGTATGATGCTGATGAACACAAGCTCAACCTGTAGGTGTTTAAAATCCTCAGTACATGCCAGTGCTGCTCATTAATCTTCAGTACAAGAGGTAACCAGTTGTGTAAATTGAACATCAGTATTTTAGGCACAGTTAACTTCTTGAAACCAGCAAACAAGCCGCAGTGGGACTGAGGAGCATGAAGAAGGCAGGGATATCAGGTGTTCTGGGTGTTTCTGTAGCCTTGAGTAATTTTTTTTTAATGTTTTCTCCACTGTTGGATGTTTTCTGGCATGGTTGTATCAATTTCTCCAGACTGTCTTAGTGAATAAATCAAAAAGGGTTCTGATTCCAAAATTTTATTCACAAGTTTAGATGCAAATTTACTACTCTCCTAAAGCGTTTCCAGCAGCTCTTCTTTCTCTTGCTTTCTTAGGAATGGCCAAGATTTTAAACAATTGCCCAAAAGTCTGTTTAGGTTAAGATTTCATAACAGCCTAAATTTAGGCTCTATGTTGGATCTCTGACTAGTGGCAGGAGTTTCGAAAGTACAAAGCTTTTAGCTCATCTTGACACTGAATTTTGGATTTAGGAACATGAACTGAAAAATCTTATTCTCACATTATCATGTTTATTTATTACATTCAGCCTCTTAGGATTACCCAAGAGTGTCTGTGGTCATGTTGTTTCCTCTCAATGTGCATCACCAGTGGCCCTAATACTTCAGAAATTGCCATTGGGGATTGCTCTCTACTTGAAGACCTCTAAATATATTGAAAAAAATGGTTCTATGTAAAAGTCTAAATGCATGGCCTGATTTTTCAAGAAGGCAAACCACTCAAAATCGCCCTGAATTTCCATGTGGATTTCTCAAATTTCTTCTGTAGGCTTAGATCTTGATTTGGGCAGGTTATATTTAATTCCTTGGGATGGGAGTGACTTCTGGGGTGGCTGTGAGCCCTTTGGGGGCTCTGGGAGCTCACAGCATTGTTTGCTGGTGTCTTGCAGAGCGCATGGTTTTATTTTGGTAATGCGGTGCTGAAGATCTGTTACAAATAATCACATGCTTGATGCTACTCCCTTCCAGACTACAGCAAAAAGAGAGACCTGGAGTGTTTTGCTGGTATTGGGTTCTGTGATGAGCTGAGGGATGTATGAGCCTTTGTTGTTACTTTCTGCATCAGCAAAACAGGGAGCTTCAAAGTGTATTTTTAGATTTTCTTTTTCCCTTTTATTTTTTTTTCCATTCTGTAGAAAGCTGAGGCATCGTTTTGTTATCCTGACAGGTGGCTAATGAAAGGAGTCTTAAAGAAAATCCAAAGATAGCAGCATGTGTCTTACCTAGTTTCTGTTGACAAATTTATTCCTTGTAACCAAATAATAGGGTTTGAGTTTCCTTGTTTTTGTGTTTTGGTGAGGGGGCCACATGGAATCACCAAGAAGCCTCAGGTCCTTTATTAAGGATGCATCGAAAATTAGTTCACAGTGGTCTGGTCAGAGCCAGGTACAAGCTGTGGTATCTGTTACAGATGACTTTGAGCCATTCTTTTGAGTCATCTCTTGACCCATTGGACCCCAGCAATCAATTAACAATTTATGACAGCATGTACAGTATCATTCATTGTCTTCTATAATTGTTTGAAGAGTGTTTCCTTCAAAAATTAAATTTCTTACAGGATAATTCTAAAATGTAGACGTGGAGTTCCCAGGGTTTAGTGCCAAGCTGGGCTTTTTCTTTAAAAAGGGATTCTGTGAGTGAAAGGAGACATTTCAAAATTGGTAATGGGAAGCATGTATTACAGTTGTATTTTTAAGTGGCTACATGAGATATTGTTATTGAAAATGGGATTTGCAACAGTGTAAATGGTAATGGAATAATACAAGGCATTAGTCCCACATCAATGTGTCGTGCTTGAAACTGTAACTTGCAAGTAATATTTGTCACTTAAAATTCATGTGTTGTTTCTAGGACTTATCCAAGCCGCAAAACTGAAAACCAGGGGTTTTGTGAGAAAATGAGTTTTCAGTTCAGGAACTGGAAAGTAAAAGGGAGGATAGTTTTGGTCCAAACTAAGCTTATTTATTACTCTTTCTCCGTTTTTTCACTATGACAAAGCAAGGATCTGTGTTTAGTGGGGGGCGTAAATGCTTTTTTCAGCCCAAAACAGAATGGTTTGCTCTGTTACAGCTTTCTTTAAGAAGCGCAGGTCAGACCCAAGTGTATAGTTTAAAAACACTGATCGTGATAGAACCATGATATGGTTGGCACTTACCTCTTTGCATGGCACTGTTAAATCTGTACTGAGTCAGTGCTGGGACTCCCTGCATCGAAGGCCCTGTTTAAATTTCATATCGAGGTGTTTTATACCACTGTCATAGGAGGTCCATCTCAGAAGTCCTGACTGCTGGGATATCCCCTGTGATGACTGAGCTGTGTGCCAATGTCCTGGCTGGCAGTGCTGGGGGCTGAGCTCTGTGCAGGATTAATGCCAGCCTGGCTTTCCTCTGCCTTTCATTTTCCATCTTTGGTGAATTCAGGACAAATCTGTGAATTGTTTGGCATTGACAAAAACTGCATTTTTAAGTAAGCTGCTTGCCTAGACTTACCCTCAATCACCAGTAATTGCTGTACAAGCTGCTCCCACTCTCTCTTGCCAGTGTGCTTGAATCCTGACTTGGAAATCAGCATCAGCAGTGCAAGTTTGTTTGCTCTTTACGGTTGCAGCTCTAGGGCTCTGTGCTAGTGCTGCTGATTGAAATGGGGAGGGCTGGACCAGCTGTTTGGCCGTGAGTAGCTCTTCAGTGCACCTTGCATTCAGCACTCACTTCAACAGCTGTCAGATAACCAACAGTGTTTCCTTGAGTTATGTTTTTTCTATTTTTTTTTTCCCTCTTCCACGCCCTAGCACAGCAGTTCTGTATCCCACATTTCCAGTCTTGGGTCAGACTGCAATATTTGCATTCCTTTGAATTCTGCTCAGCCCTCTTGTCCATCCTTGTGTTGAATTCTCCTGTGATTTTTGTCTGGTCTAGTTCTTGCATCAGTCATCACTTATGGCATTTCCCAAGGGTAGTAGTCAATACCCAGGATCTCTCTGTATATCTGATTTTCCCCTTCCTTCCATCAAACTTTTCAATTTATGTGCCTTTACCTAATTTCATTGTATATGTACTTTGTTCTCCTTCTTAGTTTGTTTTTCAGATATTTTGCATGGTTAGTGCAAGTACTTTTTTTTTTTTTTGTAGAAGACTCAGAAAACAAAGATGAGAAAATAAATAGAAGTCAGCAGCACAGAGGATATTGTGTCTACTAAGCTGAAAACTGTGTGTCAGTGCACAAACCCACATGTCAGTGGTGGGGGGAGAACATTTTGCCTAAAGGCAAAAGAACTGCCAGCAGCAGGATTTCTTACACCTTCTTTAGAGCATCTGACCCACATCATTTCCAAATGTATCCATTGATCTTGTCCACTATGATTTCTTACAAACCTAGTTTTTCCCATTTTAACAGGATATATAAAATCGTTATTGCAGTCAGAGTACAGGAAAAAAAAAAAACCACAACCCCAAACCTAACCATTTCATTTGCTGAGACCAGGGCTTTTTGTTCTTTTTTTGGAGGTGCCAAATCTGTTCAGCCTCCCTGGATCTAGATAACAGCATCAGAAACACTGTGTAACACTTCTAGTGGGAATCCAGGGAAGACCTAAATCTGTAGTCTTCCAATTAAAAATAATGTTAAATAGTAGAAGTGCAAAGAGAAGCTTTTGAAAACAGCCTGGTTTGGAGCACCTGCCATTTCTAAGTGCTAATTCAGATGATGGTTAGTGAGAGGCAGAGCAATAAAAGCATACCTGGCTGGTGAACAGCAGTGAGCATCCTGGTAAAGTCCTTCTAAATTGGTGGAATTACATTGTTAGTGGTGGGATTTGTTGAAAAAAGACAAAGCAAGTGGGGAAGAAGTTATTGTACAATAGGGATGCTAATGAGAGATTTTTTTTTTTAATCCAAACTGTTTAAAAGGGGTATTTGTAAAACACCTTTTCAAGCTTTTGCTGCTTGTAAAGTCAATTAGATTCACTTAATGGCTATGAAAATCTACGACTGGTGGAGTTTCAGAAGCTGTCAGTGTTCAGAGGATAACATCAAGCTGTGCCTCTCGGACAGTGATTTTCGTTTGGGAATAAGCCATCATCGGGTTTTACGGGGCTTTTCTTAAACCGTCAGTAGTCTGAAAAACATCAAAGCATCTGCAAGGATTCGTGAGAAGTGGGAACATTTTTCATGGATAACTCAAATAGCTAAAGAGGATTTCAGTGAAATTCTAAAAAAAATCTTCGCATAACCCCCACATTCACTGAGACTGAACTCTTGGGACAGTTTGGCTTAAAGATTCAGTGGAGCATTTGCTTTGACTTAATCATGGGCTTAAGTCCCTTGTCTCTTGCTGGGAGTTTAGCAGATACTTAGGAGCAGTATTGGTCCAAGTGCTCTTTGGATAGTTACAGGAGACCTGTGACATAAATGGTGGTAAACCTTGGGTTTGCTGTGTGTGCTGTCAAGTGCCTGCAAGATGAACTTAAAATGTTTTAGAGAATACTGGTGCATTGGAAAGGACATGTAGCTGTGAACCTGCTCTTAGTTATACTCATTCTGCCCTGTCTTAGAATTGGGCATGGGGGTTTAGTGTTATCCTTGTAGCTGAGAAAATCCAACAGATCCTCCAAATACTGCAGTTCTACCCAGTTTTGTGTGGATTTGCATCTCTTCTGGCTGTGGTTGCTGTAGTGCTGTTTGTAAGTTGATCCCCTTTCCTCAGATCCTTTGTGAATGAGCAGCCACAGGCTGAGGGTGCAGGCATGGAGGTGTCTGCTTTCACTAGCCCTGAGCTGCCTGCCCTTCGTGTGCCACGTGTCTTCCCCATGGAACGAGACATGGCCTGCTACCTACTCACTCTGGTAATTTATTTTACAGATGTCTTTCAAATCGCCAGCTCCTGTGACTGGTATTGAGGCTGGGGCTCAAAGGAGCCCCGTTCACGTGGGTGTGGGGTGTAAGGTGGAGATAGATGGTTCTCACAGGAGATCTGAATTAGGCTTTTGTAGGGACTTTTTGGGTTGATTATTCTGGCATGGTAACCTGAACACGTGGCATAGGTTTGGTGGTTTTTTTTCTTCTTTTTTAGTTTTAGAGATGTAGAGATTTACACATGTAATTTTCATTTTCTGTTAATGCATCATCCACAACAGGTCCATTGTCTGTGCCCAGCTTGACAGATGTTCATGTATTTATGGATGTAGAACTTTCTTGCACTGCCACGTTAAATAAATGTGCTAGTTTCAGTCTGGACTAGTGGAGTTCAGTAGAATTATACCCAGGGCACCTTGGCTTTGATGTGCTGGGAGAGGGATGTAGAAACATGTTGGCTTTAACAAGATGGTCATCCAGGTGTGTGCTTTTTCTGCATCATGGCAGGGCTCTGGCTTCACATGGGGCATTGCCACGGGTTTGCTGAGAGATAAAGGCTGAAACAATGTGTGGTGGTGGAGGCTTGAGCTGCTAGGGTCTGCACCCTGATCTACTGGAAGACATTCCTTCCTATGGCAGAGGATTGGAGCTGGATGATCTTTAAGGTGCCTTCCAGCCCAGGTCATTGTAGGATTCTATGACTCATGGCAGAAAGAGGTGAGGTCCTGAAGCAGTGATTGCCCTCCCTGCTGTGCAGGGCTCCAGCACAGTGGGAGAGGGAGAGCCCTTTCCTTTCCCTTGGCATCCACAGGTGGGACAGCCTGGAGCAACTTCACACCAGGGCTTTGTTTGACCGAGGTAGGGATAAATACATCAGCCCCCCAGGGATTACAGTAACTGGAGAAGAGGGCTGCAAGCAAGAAAGGTGTTTATTCGCAGTGGAGCTGTGGTGGGATGGCCATGGGGATGTGGTACCTGCAGGATGGTAGGTTGCCTTCACAGGCTTCTGCTAGAAAAAGGCCTGTGCTTATTTTCACAGAGAGAGGACACATTGCAGTAGTGTCCCTGGCAGTCCTGGCTGTCCCAACAACCCAGCTGCCTCAGAAGGGCTGAGGACCCTCAGACACCATCTCAGGAGGGCTCAGCATCTCCCAAAAACAGGGTTTACAAACAGTGGGATGAGAAAGCAGTGGTACCCCTGTCTGCTGATTGTGTCTGGTCCTGGAAGTCACCACCCACCTGGCTGAGGGTTGGGTTGGAGATATGGGAAGGTGCAGATACCAGCAGGTGCCTGCAGCTTTCAAATGGTCGGATTCAGCCTCAGCAGGACTGGGGAACACCTTAGGGTGTGGAAAGTGCCTCCTTCCCTCCTCTTCCCAAATGGGATGGGCTGGTTGGTGTGTTGCAGGGAGAGAGTCGTTGCTCTAGGAAGTCTTCCAGTGTTAGAAGTGTGATGGTGTTAAAAGCACATCATGAATACTTGGAACGTTTGCTTCCAGAGAGGCCTGATAGTTATTTATTAATTTATTTTTATGGCTCAGGAGTTGGGTTTGCTACAAACTGTAGCATTAGTCCTGTTGCTACCTCTAGCCTTGGATACCAGAAGTACATCAGACCCTGTTCTAAGGGAAATTCCTTGTTTCTTGGCATGCCGCAGATGGACATTGCTTTTTCTTCATCACTTTCCATGATAGAATGAGCATCTCTGCAAAGACAATGTGCTGCCTGATGGGAGCAGGGCAAAGTCTGAGATTGGTTGTCCCAAGCCTGATTCTCCTCACCAGCTTGATTATCTTTCCCAGTTTCCCTGTTATTTAGTTGTGTTAACCAAGAGGTTTGGGAAATAGGTTTGGCCAGCTGACTGTGAGTCAGACAAGATTGGTCCCAGTGAGAAATGTCCAAATGAGTGCCCTTGGTGAGTGGCTGGGGAGTACAGAGGTAGTGAGCCACCCTCACTGCTCTCCTCTTGAGCTCTTCCCAATCCATTGTAATGGATTTTGGAGGCTCATCTTGTAGCAGCCAGTGATAGGGTGGGTTTGTCCCTGCTGATAATAATTGGCATCCTTATTGGATGCCTGTGCTCCGGGAAAGTTGTGTGTGCAGCGCCATTTCAAGATGTTGTGCTAGAAATAGGATATATTTATTGTTTGCAATAGACTTAAGGAGATCAAGCCTTTTGTCACCTGACTTCAGCCTGTAGTTTGTACCAAATCTGTGCTCTGAACCTTTTCTTTTTTCTCGATGTCTTCCTCAATATTGAATTTTTCACTGTGATTTCGGATAAAATTTAACTCCTTTGGACTGCTGTTTCACTCCTATAGTTCATTAAAAGTTAAAGGTCAGAGAGATTTGATTCATTGTGTTAGCAACACGGTAGGATTCTTGTGAAACCACTGTCTTTTGCAGAAGGAAAGGCTTTGAGTGCAGCAGAGCCATATATACGGTTGGTGTTAGGAGAGCATTGTGGTAGCTTCTATTTGCTGTGCAGGGTTGGGTGAAGTGCACATCCCTGTCTGTCAGTTCCCAGTTTGTCCCAGGAAAGAAAGTGGAGGAGCTGCCCTGGGATCTGAGATTGTTCTGGTCAGTGTTTCTGCACCATAAATATTGCCTTGTCATTGTCGCTTATCAGCTGCTGAGGTAGGAAAGTCCTCATTTAGAGACTCAAGAGAGCAGCAAGAACGTGCTAAGGGAGTTAAAACGATGCCCAGAAGCACTGAAACATGCTGTGCAGCACGTTTTGGCTGAATGTATGCACCCTTTCCACAACGTGGTTTGTTGTGGTTTTTTTTGATTCTGGGTTTTTTGTTTGGTTTTTGTCTGTCACTTTTTAAATATGCAAATGTTCTTAGTCGCTCCCCTTTTTCCGTTTTAGGGGTGGCACCTCTCAGCCTTGTTTTTGACTTTGATATAAAGAGCTTGCTTGCACAGATAAGTTATTCTCTCCTGATGCATCATTATGCCATATCTGGGTGTAATTCATCTTATTTACCTTGTTCCGGTCTAAAAGCAATAGTTTGCAGTGAGCTCTGTAGGCTTTAGCTGTGGTCTTTCACAGAAGAGGGGCTCTCCTGAAGAGTGACTCAAAGGTTGTTGACGTCAGAGCAGCATAAAACGCCTTAGAAATCTTTGTAGAGCTCAGAATTGTGTTTATTATTTAACCTTAAGTAAATGACCCTTAGTTTCTCTTTTGCTGAGAAGCATTTGGTGCAATACCTGTGTAGATACAGTCTCTTCTGTCGAATAAAGGGAGCCTTGGCTAAATTTAGACCAGACAAGTAGTGATGGATGGTGAAAACCAGATTGATTCTGTCCATTTTCCCTGTTTGATTTATGGCTTGGCCAGCTGCTAAGCTAAAGAAAGCCATTCAATGGTTATTGCTCAGTCCCTTTTTACAGTAAAGCATATAAAATAAAAGTCAGCCAGCAAGTAATTAATTCTAGAGCATCCAATAATTGTAGATTTTCCAGTTTTTTCAGTGTTTGGAAGTGAAAATTGCTGCAAGGCAAATTCAGTACCTTTTGAAAGCAATAAAGCCATGTAGTGAAAGATTGATGCAGAAGATGGAGACCAAGCCTTAACAATGTCCTTTTAAGGAGCTGGCTTAAAACACAACCAGCAGCACATTTGATCTTGTAAACTAATTTCACTAACAAGGAGCTAATTGTCACATCAGTCTTTTGGAACTGGCAGGATCCAGGCTAGCAAATGTGGCAAAAGGGCTTGATTTCTTTTTCCTTAAAGCTCCTAACTAAAAACCAGTCTATATTCTAAAACGTAGCCTTACTTAAGGCCTGACTCTGCAGTTGATCGGCTTAGTGTGTATTTTGCATGCATAAGGAACATCTACCCTGAAAGTAGTTTGAATACTTTTTTCTGGTTTTGTCCATTTGTGCAGACCAGTCAGTTCTGCTGAGCCAGCTCCATTGCACCAGGACTCATCATCCAGTCAGGCCTGAGGACAATGCCAGGCCAAAAGCACATATCCTGGTCTTTATCCGCTCCTTTAAGCTGTTTAATTCTTTGCTTATCGATAACAATTGCTCACATGCCAAAACCACAGACACTGCCTGGTTTCTCAATCTGCTTTCCCCTGATGACCCAGCAGCAGGTAGACCCTGGTTGCTACATCTGTGGTTCTGTCTCTCCTTTGACTGTGTCATGTCCTTCTTTTCAGCAGCAGAGAGCAGAGCTGTGGGCCAGGCTAAATCTGTCCAGATAACCAGGCTACTTCTAATCCCCCACAACTGCTGCTGCAGCTTTTTCTTGAACAGTAGTTATACATTGGCTTTATTACAGTGTTTGCTTTTCAAGGTGCAGCATGGCCAGCAAAAAGAGCCTGATAGAAGATTTTAAAGTCCTGCTGTTACACTTCTTAATATAGCACCCTCTGAAATGTGCTGGAAGGGCTGTCTTTATCCCATCTGCAACATCGCCTGGATTTCTAGCTGTCTCATCAAAAGCCTGTTCCTGTGCTGTGCCATGTGCTTCCTGGGGCTTTGCTGAGCACCCCCTCTGGTGCTGTCACACGTGGTGACACTCTGGGCCCCAGGGGACCTAAGCCTGTTTGTGAAATCAGCCAGTGAAGTGCTGACGTGGGGCACAGCCACTAACAGCTTGCATTGATCCAGACGACCAGGCTGGGTCCTCGCAAAGCTTTGCTGGGAGTAAGGTGTGTGGGCAGAAGCTGTCATAGAGGTGTTCTAGAGGAGCAGGGTGAGCTTTAAAGTAAAGGTTTTAAGAAGGTTAGAAATGCCTGCTGGGTTATGTCCCCAGCAGTGACAGCAGGAGATGCTGTTCGGGACCAAACCTGGCCATTTCCTGAAGACCTTTTGCTGTAGAATGTGTTTTCCTTTTCTCCTGTCGAAATATTAGAGTGAAGATAAACTATAGCAAGTCATCAACATCTTAGGGGTTTTCTGGGGGCTTTGGCACGCAAAAATTGAATACCTGCATTAAAGTAGCTAGGTGCTTTTGTGAATGATGGACCAGCTCTGTCAGAAAGCATGGAGCAGGCACTGATGAAAGTTTTTATACTACTCTAAATTGCAACCCCACCACCCTTTCCACTCCCTGGTACAGGAAAAGCTGCAGTGGAGCTGTCACTTGTGCAGCATGTGCTGCTGCTCCAGGGTTATCAGCACTGGCATGTTACCAGTCTGAATACAAATACAGTTTGGAGTTTGCACTGATGCTCAGGACAGTTGTTGCCTGCAGTCCAAAACCCCATCACCCTGTCTCTCATTTCACACTCAGGGTTTTCAGTTCAGAGGCCACCTATGAACTCCTGTCATCTGGGCCAGTTTGTGACCCACTGCTGTGGTGGATTGTGGTCACAGTGTTTCTGGTAGCAAATGTCCATGGAGCTGCAGTGTGGCTGTGTTGCAGATTGAGTGCTGGATGTCACTGTCATCCCACTGATTCCCTTCTGCTTGCAACTCTGGAGGCTTTGCCTGAGCTTTGGTGTTGATAGAAATACCTTCAGCCCTCGGTAACAACACAGATGAAAGGTGGCAAGGATGGAAAAGAAGGTAGATGGAGAAGTAGATGAACTGGTTGCTCAGAACCAAATCATCCATCTCTTTTCATGCTGTGTAGGTGATCTCATTGCCTGCTGCCCAGATGCTCCATGAATCAAGGGATGTCACCCACCATCAGCATATAGATGCACTGCCCTGTGCTCTTCCAGCAGGGAATTATTTATAACAGGGCAATGTGTCCTGCAGTGGTAGATTATGTGGGGTTATTTATGGGGAGGAAGGCATCCTACAGCATTTCTCATTTCATGCATGAATAATTCCTGTGTCCCTGACATGTTTAGTTCCCCCATGCACCTTGTGTGGTGCAGAGGGATGCCAATGGATGTCAAGGGTGTCAGGATCTCTCACATCTCACCCAGTTTCCATAGCCATAAACTACACTAAAATGCCATTATTTTGTAGGAGCCCTCCAGGAATGCCTTTTAACTTAAGTGAAGTGTAGAGTTAGTAACAGAACTTGTGGGAGCTGTCATGCAGCCCTGCTTGAAGCCAAGGGAAACTAGAAAGGTGGAAAGGAGAGAAACTCAATACATAGGAAAGACAGATGTATGGAGGGATAGTAAGATAATGGCATGCCTCATAGTCATAAATCCCTCCCCATCCTGGCTAGCTGAGCAGTTGCAGTCAGTGGCAGGGACAGCTGCTGCTTGTCCTTGCTTAGTCCCTGCACCCTGGCTGCCTGTGTCTGGCTGGGTGGCAGCCGATGTGCCGCGTCTGTGCCCCAAACTCCTCCTGCCAGCAGCATTCACATCACGGCAGCCAAGCTGTCCCCAGAAGAGCCTCCTTTCTCCCTTGATGCTGATGTAACTCGGCTGCTCTGCCCTGTTTTTCACTGAGGATGGAAGGGAAGGAGGAGGGAGAGTTGCCTCAGGTGCTGGGTAGTCCCTCTTCTCCTTCTGCAAAACCCAGACAGGAGAAAAGGGCAGAAATTTAAACAGCATCAGCAATACACAGCCAGCTTTGGGCTGGGGACTCTGTCCATTGCTGCCACGCACAGCCTGTCTCTCTTAAAGTGATGGATATAAATAGTGCTGGGAGGAGGAGAGCCCAGACACTGAACTTGGGGCTTTTTGACAGGTTATTGGTGAATACATGTAAATAACACCTCACTGGATCCTGATTCCCTCTGTACTGCCCTGCTCAGACCACCCCTGCTTGGCAAAAGGAGCTGCTGCTCTGGCCAAAATCACGCCAAAGGATGGCAGAGGAGGCTGAACAAGTGACTAAAGGGCAAATACTTGAAGCTCCGTGATGCGACAGCATGTTGTGTCTCCTCTGTGCCAGTGTCACACCAGGCTGTGCTGCAGTCAGGGGGTCGCAGGGAGGAGCCAGGGAGCATTTGGATCTCTGGGATTAGCAAGGCTGTTACTTTTGGCAAGCCTTATGTAGGTATATTAAGAGCAAGGAGCATGGTCAATTGCAGATCTGTCCTATGGAAGCACAGAGATGAGTTTGAGCTTTTTGGTGTTTGGATTTTTTTTTTTCCCCTTTTGCCCCTTCATGGCAGCCTGGGGAAAAACACAGGAGAGGGATGTTTGCCCTGTGCAGGATGCTTTCCTGGCTCTGCTGCAAGGATGCAGAGGAACTGGTGCTGTCCTGATGTGTTCCCAACAGTGGTAATGGAAACTGCCTAGCATCTCTGCCTTTCCCCTCATCTGGATGATGCTCCAGGGACATCACCTGTGACAGTTTTGAGCCAGTAGGGGAATTTACATTTGTGTTGCTGTGACATGCCAAAGCAGAACTGAAAGTCACAGTCTCTGCTTGAAGGGATATTGCATTGAGAAGCTGCATGTCTGTCTAGAAATTTTGTTCCATGCGTGACCCTCTAAGAATTAATGAGGGCTTGGCTGCATAGATAGCAGTGCCACCCCTGAAGAAAAAGAGAGAAGGCTGGCATGCCTCTGGGCAAGATTTCCATACTTGCCTTGTGCTGAGCTTCCAAGGAAAATTCCTTCCCACAGGGATGCATCCATGCAAAATTAGCACCCACAGCTGATGGTGGCCACAGGAGCTTCTCTTTTCTCTCTCTAGCCCTAGAAAAAGCAAGGACAGGTTTTACCTGTCTCAGCCCTCACCCTTCAGTGTGTGGGTGCTGGCACTAGGGAGCACCCAAGTGTGAATTCAGGTCACTTTGGGGCAGCAAAGCTTTGCTTGCTCTTGTGCGAATACTAGAATTTTCTAGAAAACAATGGATCTGAAAAGAATGTGGAAGAGCTTTGCTTTTTCAGAGCAGCACAATTCTGGGGCTTGGGGTAGTGCTCCTTTAGTGCTGAGGGCTTAAGAAAGCTGTTGGAACCTGCAATAGTCAGTCATGTGGGACTCATGCTGGTGGGGAAGGCTGATGTCTCTGTCCCCCTCCCTTCTAGCAGTACTCTGCTATTGCTTTTGGCTCCAGTCTTTCCACCCATCCACCCACCGGCCTTTTATTCATCAAAAGGTGTAGAAGAATTTGCAGCAAAAATAAATGAATTTATTTTCACCCACCATCCATCCTCGTCGGCTGCGTGGGGGAGAGCTGTGCAGCTCATGACGGTGGAGGAGGGTGGGAGAGAAGGCTTGCAGGCACAGCCAGAGGATTGCATGGCATGTCCTCCTTGGCAGGAGGGGAGGATATGTGGCCAGCATGGTGCCACCACTGCGGGGAAGTCCTTGGGATGTGGTGCCAGCAGTGGTGTGTGGAGTCTGAGGACAGCCCTGTGCTGTGGGAGATGGGTGGATGAATTAGAATGCCCTCTTTGGTCCTCAAAAGCTGGGAATCATCCTTAAATTTAGAGCAGAAAGACAGTGCCATCTTGTGTGCTTTAAGGCCTGGGGTGCCATCAATTGAAGAACCACATCTGACCTTGCTGTGAAGCATGAGCAACCCAAAACCATATGTGTGCCTTTTGTGCCTTTTTCATAGGTGTGTGCATCATGAGGTGTGCTTTTTTTATGGAATGGTTTGGGTTGGAAGAAGCCTTTAAAGACCATCTTGTTCCAACCCCTCTGCCATGGAACAGGGATACCTTCCACCAGACCAGGTTGCTCAGAGCCCCATTCAACCTGGCCTTGAACACTTCAGGGACTGGGCAGCCACAGCTTCTCTGGGCAGCCTGTGCAGTGCATCACCATCCTCATCATAAAAAAATGTCTTCCTTTATTTTGTCTTTTGCCTCTGAGTTCCTGGTGTCAAGATGGTGTGGCAAGGCAGCAATCTGAGGGAGTGGAGAGAGCTAAGGAAGATGGTAGTGGGTTTTCCATGGCTGTTTCTTCTCACTTTTACTTTTGGAAGCCCGTAAATAGGCACGGGAGAGTGCTTGGCATTTGGCTGGAAACAGCCAGTGCCTCTGGAAAGTGCCTCCAGTGCTTCAGAGCAGTGTTCACAGGGCAGCTGTGCTTAAATCCAAGACACCTGTGAAGACCAGATCCTGGTGTGAGCTGGAAGGGCTTTGGATGACCATAGCAACAGGTTGGCAGAAGATGGAGGCAAGTGAGGGTGAGGGCAAAGACAGAGATGCTGCCATGAGATGAGTATCTAGAAGGCCAGGGAGAGTTGTAGCTGTCAGGGTCTGTGTTTATCTTTGCAGCAGTGATTATTTTCAGATAGCATGTGAGAGAGTAAAACGTCAGCTCTTGCTAATAATAGCACTGCAAACAAGGCTGTTGCTCGTTACTGACAGCTGAGATGAAGTTAGTTTTGTTTCATCCTAGGTATGAAAAAGTGCAAAAACAAGCCATGCTCTGAGTTGATATCCTCAGTCCAGAAAAGGTGAGGAGGAGACCCTCTCCCAGCCCTGGGGTGTAGCAGTGCAGGGTGGTTTTTCCAGGGTGCTTCCACACCGTTCAGAGTAAGTGCTGCTGGAGGAGTGGATATGGTGAGGAGCTGCAGCTGGCTGGCATTGTGGAAAACAGACTCATAGGATAGTTTGGGTTGGAAAGGACCTTTAGAGGTCATCTAGTTGAGTTTAGGTAAAAAGCAATGTGAGGACCCTCAGCGTTCTTGCCGTGAAACTGGAGGGTTTTCCCAGAGGAGAAGAAGTCTCAGCCCAAGGTCGGCAGCCTGTGATGTGATCCCAAGACAGCTTTCAGTAGCAAATCCCCATCCAAATGGGACACAGCTGCCTGTAGGAGCAATTTGACCACCCTATGGGGGAAAGCTGTTCCTGGGCTTGTAGCCACCTTTGGGAACTTGAGGTGTCTCTAGTAGGCTGAAGGATCTGGCTGCTGGTGATCCTTGGAGCAGACACAGACACGAGCAGGACAGCAGGGTTGAAGTCTTGGGGACTGATGGCACTGGTGTAAATGAGAGCTGAACACAACTCGCATTGTTTGAGCAGATGTGTCCTGTCTGTGGCTAATTATAAGTGTTGTGTGCACAACACACACTGGGAGATGTGCCAGATACTATTTCTTTTCATGTTGAACTCAAAATCATTGTAATTAAGCTTTAAAATTGTAAGTAAAAACTAACAAGGAGTGCAGGTTTGCTGTCATGCTGCTGTCAACTGGGTCTGCTCCCTGCTGGGATGGACAGGTGTGGGTGTATGGAGAGGGTGCTCGGAGGGGCTGGGAAAGTGAAGGGTTTGGTGGCTCTGCTGTAGCAGGTATGTCCAGGTTTGGGTTTTAAATATTCAGAATACCTCAAAGTACCAGAAACGTGCCATTTTACAAATGTGGGAAGTGTTGCTGAGCGAGCTTTAGCAGCCTCTCAGGTTTGATGGGCACAGAGAAGAGGTGCTTGCTAAGAAGAGAAAATTAAGAATAAAAGTGGGAAGCAGTCGTGGAAGCAATTGTGTAACCTCGGGTTGAGAGGAACCTAGGTTGTGTCTCTGGTTTGAGGGGAAATGAGGCAGATTTGCTAAGGAAGCAGTTCCAGGAGGAGTTGCTGTGCACGGGGCTGGATGAGGGGTATGTGACAGCTGTGCCACCAGCTGTGGCTCAGTGGACACCAGCTGATGGCTGCTTTGTGGCCCTTTTGCAGCCTGTCCCAGGACTGGGGCCCCAGGGAAGCATCCCACCCCAAGCATGGGGGAATTCCTGAACCTCCTCTTTTGGGACTACACCACAGGAGCAGCAGTCACGCATGTAGGGACGAGGATCACTGCAGCTCTGATGTTGTGGTGTGCTCGCCGTGTGGCCAGAGGTGTGATGGATGGGCTGGGGAGTGAGCTGGGCTCAGTCACCACGTGAGGAGCAGTTTAAAACCAGCAGTGAGCTTTCTACCCTGCCATTTGTATGCAGAGGGAGGGCTGCTGCTGGATTTCAGTGCTTGTAGGTGTTCGTCTGGGGTCGTGTCTGAATAAATCACGTTCTGAGATCCAAGTGAGCACCGGGGAACAAGCCGCACTGTCAACATGGCAGCGGAGCAGAGACATCTTAACTGCTTGTGATAAATGGGTCAAGATGGGCCCTGGTGTTTTAAAAATTAGCTGTTGACCTAGATAGCAGCAGCACGATGACTTGCTCACAGGGGGAAGAAGAGTGAGCATCATTGGAGCTGTGCATTCCTCTGAAGGTGGGGATGAGCCTGGTGTGCTGAGGTGAACCCGGGCTGGTTCTCTACCCCTTGTTTGTATCCCGCTTTTCCTTGGAAACTGAGCTGTGCCACAGGGAAGACCTTGGGCATCTCTTTCCGTTGGTTTCATGGAGTCACAAGGTGTGTTTGTCCTGCAGACAGCAGCTGCAGAGGCACCTCCCACCACCCCATGCTTTGCTCTCCTTCAGTAACAAAGTACTTTGAGTTATCCTACTCATGTTTCCTCCTAGTTTCTCAGGAGGGGTTGTCCTTTGCCCCCCTGAGCAGCCCCCTGGTCTTACAGAGATGTGCCATGCATTTGGGTTGGAGTGATTGGCAGGGTTGGTGCTGAAGATGGAGCTGCTGCCCAAGTCAGGTTCTCTTCTGCTTAGCAGCTGAGAAGAAGGCCATTGCCTGTGCCAGGGATTTCTCCTGTGATGGGGTCTTCTTCCTCTGGATGAAGATGTGTTGCTTCAGAGCACTGAAAGTCAGTGCTTTTCATCTGGGCAAGAGACCTGTCAGTGCCCGTGGCTGCTGTATGGAACAGTGGCTTTCTTGGGTGATAACTTAGCAACTGGTCAGGCCACCTTGCATCCTGTGCTGGGGGTTTGGCCCCTAAATTTCAGAAGGATGTTGAGATGGAGCCTGTCCAGAGAAGGGCAACAGGCCTGGTGAAGGTCTGGAGCACAATGCCTGTGAGGAGCAGCTGAGGGAGCTGGGGGTGTTTAGCCTGGAGAAAAGGAGGCTCAGGGGAGATCTTACCACTTTCTACAACTCCCTGCCAGGAGGTTGTAGCCCCTGTGCATTTTCCTTGGGAAAAGAGTATTTCCTTCACACTGTCAAGGGAAAAGTGAATCTGGTCCTTATTTATGGAGGTCATTAATCCCCCATTTATGACAGGTGCTTTTGAGCCCCAAACCCTGCTGCCAGCCGTGTGTTCAGCAATGGGCACTTGTCCATCCGGGGTGGCCGCTGCCTACATGTGCTGCTTTCTCTCCCACAGGCTCCTGCTTCTGGGTTGCCGTCCTGGACGGCAACGTGGTGGGGATCGTGGCAGCGCGGGGCAACGAGGAAGACAACACCGTGGAGCTTCGCCGCATGTCCGTCGACTCCAACTACCGCGGCAAAGGGATCGCCAAGGCCCTGGGCCGCAAAGTGCTGGAGTTCGCCATGCTCAACAACTACTCCTCCGTCGTGCTGGGAACCACGGCCGTGAAGATGGCAGCCCACAAGCTCTACGAGTCCTTGGGCTTCAAGCACGTGGGTGTCGTCGAACATTATGCCCTGCCAGGGATGACACGCTCTTTACTGGAGAGAATGTTCTTCCAGGTCCGCTACCACCGCTACCGCCTGCAGCTGCGGGAAGAATAAAAAAAACCCCCAACCAACCAAAACAAAAAGAAAAAAAAATTTTTCCCCACTCCTTCCCCTTCAAAAATAATAAATTACCCTTCTTTTTCTCATCACGGTTGATTTGCCAGTTTTGGGTTAGAGTTTTTGTACCCTCATGTCACCTTTTGGTTTGCTCCGTTCAGCTCGATGGGCCGGCCGAGCAGCGCCCCTTCCTCGCATGCTGTAGGTGGTGGTGCTGGGAGTCCTGCGACCCCACGGGGCGGAGCAGCGGCCTCTCCTTCCCAGGTACCTCCGTAAAGCACAGAAACTTACTGCGAAATAGTACAACTGCTCCGGTGTACATAGTCCTCTCCTTTTCCAAGTGTAAGATAACATAGTGATGCATTCATAATAGTGCAGAAATATTACTTGAATGCGGTTTTCAGTATTTCACGCACCAGTAAGTAGAATATGCATTCCTCTTACAGTAATCTACTGGTTAATAGTTTTCAGAGAAAAGGTGAGGGGCACACCCTGCCCCCCTGCCCCAACCCGCTTGCTACAATGCATGAAGAGGAAAGCGCGTGCACGCACTCCAACACATCGCACTGCCACCGCGGCACTGGTGTTGCACTTTTTTTGGATGTGCCTCATTCTGCCAAATGTCTGAGAGACCCCGGGTGCATCCGGTAACCACGACTCCGCTCCACCTCCCCCTCCTTCCTAAGCCAGCACAGACTCGGACCGGCTGAACTGAGCCCCATTGTACCATAGTGTGAAGTTAAGATCAAACCTAAGTATCTCCTGCGCTGTTCCGTAGCCACGCGTAACCTGCAGTCCTGGGCCAGACTCCGCATGTGCGTTGGACTTTCTCTTTGCTGCCTTTTGGGGGTTTTTGTTTGTTTTTATCTTATTTTTAAGGGTTATTTTTTTTTGTTGTTGTTGTTGTTATTTTTAGTTTTGGCTTTTGCTGAATGGTGTCGTTGAGGCGTAATGGAGGCTGCAGTTCCTATGGCAACACATTTGCACATTAATGTGCGCACCAAATCTCACCACTTCAGAGAAGCAACGTGTGACAGATAATAGCATTTTGGGGAGCGCCGGGGTGGGGGGGAGCGTACTTATTATCTTAACCAGCTGCTTGTTTGATAAATGTAGATGGCCTCACTGCAGCCTTCCATCAAAGGTAATTAACTGCTTTAATGATGTCAGATTTGTGAATTGTACAATGCAAAAAGCAATGCAAAGCAGATTCGGCATGTGTCTGTACCCGGTATGTATGTACAGTGCCTGCCAACTAAAGAATAACCAAGACTACAGCTTCTTCTAGCCTGAGATATCAACTTTTATAACTTATTTAAACAAATAGCAACTTTGCATGAAAAACATCTTGGGGAAAAAGAAGACTGGTAGGTTTTAATTTTTAAAGCGTGGTATCAGAGGTATTATAGAAAACCATTTCTGGCTGCACTTAATTTTGGGTGGGTAGAGGGGTTTAGCTCTGCTAATAAATTTAAAAGGAAAACCCCTTTAATTATTGGGGAAAAAAACAATTACTATTTTATGAAGTATTATGTATGTGGTGAGGGGGGAAACCCCCCCACCTCATCACGATGAAGTTGGTGAAGGGGTCGAGGATGTGTTAACCACGCTTGTAAATACAATGGAATAGTCAGCAGGAGAGCCCCAGAAGGAAGGAGCCTTGGGGTGTCTGGAGAGGACAGGAGCCCTGGGGCAGAGGGAGGGACAGACAGCACGGACCTTGGACATGGGGTGCTGTCTGTTCACTCCCACCGGGAGCTGCCCTTTCCTCTCCAGCCAGAAGCTTTCCCAGCACTGAGGCGTGGCCGGCGATGCTGAGGGAGAGCAGAGGGGAAGGGATTCACCCCATCCCTGCGGGGCACGGGCCAGGCACTGATGCTGGGGATGGAGGAGCCATTTGGCACAACCCCAGCTGCCCTTTCAGTGCTTGGCTCAGGCTCGGTCCAGTCGGAGGGACAGAGTCCCAGCGTGTGTCCCAGCAATAAGGGGTAATGAGGATGGTGAAGGACACTGTAGCAAGAGACCATGAGTTTAATTAACAAAAATTTCTGTATGGGGCACTATATTTTTAAAAGTCTTTCTATGCTGTACATTTCTCCTGAAGCTGAAATAATGTACTGTTGGTAGGGGTTCTTGTATAGTGTACAGAAATCGGCAGAATATTTTCTTGCTGCATTCAGTGATTTATTAACCGAAGTAAAGCAGACAAATATAAAGTATTAGGAAAAGTTGAAAGAAAAACAAAACACAAAAGTTTGTGCCTTTTTTAGTTTATTTTTCTGTTGCTATATAATCACTGCACTAAAACCTTTCCAGAGGGGTAAACAAAAAACAAAAACTAGTCTCTTAATAAGGGAGGAATATGTAAAGTTTAAATTGAGCATTAATTTTTTTATTAGGCTGTTTAATTAAACTAATGTTGCTGGTTTTATTTGATACCTGTGCCTTTGTAATAAAACTCCACATCTTGTCAGAAAATCCAAACCTGGAATAAATCCCACCAGATCCCACAGACACAGAAGTACCATCGGGTTACCGGTATTTTCTTTTAAAACGTGTAAACTTTAATTGATGATATTGTGGTATCTGATTGTAATACCGTTTGAGTTTCCTGGGGAAGAGGTGCTTAGGAAAGGTGTGGCTTTGGGGCTGCTGTCTGCATTCCTCCCCAGCACACGGAAATGTACCGATAAGGATTGAGTTGTTGCCACTTGGCCGGTAGCTGCCAAGAAAATTTATTCCCTTAATGCTTCTGCCAGTTGCTTTGTGACCAGGCTTTTTGGAAGAAATCCAGCTGGTTGATCCCAGCTCTCCAGCCGGGACAGCTTGTTTCTGAAGGAAAGAGCTGGCTGCCAAATAGGCTGGGATTTGCTCTCCTTGGAAGATGGAGCGAGCTGCCAGAGCTGCATCCCTGGCAGCAGCGGTGGGACAGGGGTGCTCAGCCTTTGGGGTTGTTGCTGCTCTCCCACCCAGAGCTGCACTGAATGAGATTAGACAAGGTTGGACTTAAAAGCACCAAGTGACACTGTTGTTTTGTCTGCATTCATGGGAAGTTTCTCTAGCTGTGATAGCTCAGGCTCAGCTCAGGAGTCAGACTTGCTGGGTTCTGGACCATGCCAGGCTCACCGGCTGTGGGGGAAGTGGGTGGGCAGAGCACAGTGCAGCTACAGGGTTGAGGTTGAGCTGCCTTTGGCAGATCCATCCCTCTGCTCTGCATCTTTCAGGGTGCACTGGTTTAAACAAAATGCCTGGAAAAGATCAGCACAGCCCTTTCTCTGGGCCGGAGCATCATCTCCTGACTCTCCCCATCCCAGTTCAGCGGCTGGGTGGGTGAGGAGCAGCACAAGGTGGTTGTGGGGTTGGTCCCAAGCAGAAGAGGTGGTGATCTCGACTTATTGCCAGTCCTTGAGTCTTGATTCCAGCAGAGACTCACATCAGTGTGAGAAGGGAGGGGATTTTCCTGATTTACCTAGGTGGTTTCTCTTTGCAAGGACAATGCTGGCAGCAGTGTGAAGAAGAGTGAAGCATCTCTTGGGTTTGAGCGCAAGGCTGGTAAACATGGTGGCTAAGACCATTTCAGATTTAGGTGGAGGATCTATTAGAGATGTGAAGGCACTTGCCACAGTGCAGGTGGGCTGTCACAGCCTCCTGCCTTTGTGCTGCCTGCAGGGATGCAGTTTCCTCATCTGGCTGCTCTCTCGCCTTAGAGTGGGGCTTTTTTTGCTAATCCCTGTGCACTAGACACTGCTCAAGTGTCCTTTGCTTGGAGAGGCCTGGGACAGAGCCCTTGCTGCCTGAGGAAAGCACTAGATGTCATGACCAAAAGTTTTAAAAAAAAACAAAAAGAAGGAAAGAAGGAAACATTTTCATTACTGTGGCTGAGGTTCACAGCCTTGGGGCTGCCCCAGCCCACCAGCACAGTCTGGGCCATTCCCTATGGAGTGAGTGGGAAGTCCCTCCACATCCTGAGCAAACTGGCATCTCAAGCACATGTCATATTTGGCAATAAGCTCCCTGGGAATCTTGGCCCCTGAACAGATCGAAGTTGATAATGCTAAGCAATCAAACCAATAAATAAAGTGGTTTCTAATCTAACTTGAAACCCTTAAATTTGTATTTTTTGTAAATTCATGCTGTGTTTTCCTTCTGTGAAGCAGACAGCCCCTGCAAGATGGTTAGGAATGGTAATGTATCTGCTGGGAGATGCAGGAAAGTCTGGGGCATTGCCATCAGGGGAGAGTTGTTCTTTTCCCTCCTCTCCCTGTCCCCACGTGTAATGTGGGATGCTGTTTCTGAGAAAGCCTTTACCTCTCTCCAGGAGTGATCCTGCTGCTTGGTCCTGTGCATAGGCACAGCCTGCAGCACTCATTTCAGGATTGCCTTTCAGCAAATGCAGAAGGAAAATGACCCAGGGGACTTGTGCTGGGCCTTGACAAGTCAAGGACTTGTCAAGCAAGCCCCTGGGCTGGGATTTGTGGTCGTTTTACCCCTGCGTTCCTCCCCGTGGGAAATGAGGATGATTTCTTCATGATGTCAGAACTTAGCAGTCCCTGTGTAGGAGAGGCAGGGCTGAGGGTCAGCAGGCTGCTGGGGTTGAGATGTGCCTGGTGAGGTCCTGGTGATGCACACCTGCAGCAGGAGCAGAAAGTGTTTGGTGCCAGGGGTGTCTCAGGCCCTGTCCTTGCTGTGGCCAGCTGGGAGAGCAGAAAGTCCCGTGGTCAGAATTTCCAAGGGAGCTGTGATTTTGCAGAACCTTGTCCTGCTCCTTGCTGCTGCTGTTGCTCACTGATCCGCACCCATATGTGATGCAGGTCTGCTGCCTTTTAATTTGCCAGATTAGCTGGCTGAGGTGCAAATGGGTAGAAACTGACTGCAGGGACTTCCAAATTGCCAAACACACAAAGGCAGGAACGAGCTCTGGTTAGCTCTGAATTTACAATCTCACTTTGGGTGTGCTGGGGCCTGTGTTTCATTAGTGCTGGTGTGATGCTCTTGGTATGCACTCTATTTAAAGCTTAATAAAGGCATTTTAATTCCACACTAACTGGAGTCTTGCAGTGGAATATACTGTACCACATAAAGAAAATGAAGTAATACTAAGTGTTAAATAAGCTTTAAAATGCAAAAGGAAAAATTTCTCTTTTTTTCTCCCTCAAAATAGATCCTCATAGAATCTTGAAAAATTGGTGTTCTCTTGCATCCCTCAGTCATAGAGACTATGCAACAGCTTATGCTTATCTCCCACCAAAACCTGCTACCTGAATGGTGCTTGGGAGTACCTTTCATTGAAAATAAACCATGAGATTAATCTCAACAACTGAGAATTTAGTCAAAACACAGTATTGTTTAAAATAACAAACTCCAAGCCAGCATTTGGAGTTTGATCACTGTTTTAAATTGCTGTTCAGTGCTGTCTTTGTATTGAAAACTGGTCACCTGTGGGAGAGAACATGCATTTAACATCTAAATAGTAGAAGACAGATCTCGTGAGACCAAGAGCATAACAAATACATAATGCCACTGTAAATTTATTTACAAGTAACACGTTTGAATGCAGAAGCAGCTACTGCTATGTAAGCATAATGAACTTATAGCTAACGTTGTTTCCAATTTCTTTTCCTCCAAAGCTTAATCCTTTTGCCTTGTAATATGTATATTTGGTTTTTTTTTTTTTTTAATGTAATTAGGTTTAACAAAGCATCAGTTGCTTTGTGAGTTGTACTTATGATTGTGCTGGGCCATTAGCTTTAAGCAGTTTGTGTGCTTGTGTTATTTTATTAAAGCAAAAGTCTTCTTGAGACAAATACAGTAAAGGAAAAAAATAATATTTTTGGTAGTGTTAAGCAGATGTGTGGTATGCATTTGGAAAATGTCCAATGTCAGTTGAAAAAAAACAACAAACAAACAAAAGGCTAAATTGCTTCCCAGAACAGCTCATGTTTAAGGCAGTGGCTTACTCACTCTCGCCTAAATAGAAACTTGGATTCCCCCAAACAGCCTCTTAACTCTGCATCTCCTCACCGTTGTACAAGACCAATGTGAAATGAGTCTTGTGTTTTCTATGTTCAGCATAGTATGTACTGTACTTTGTAACGGGAAGTGGCTACAAGTCCTCAAAGAAAAACGAACATATTCTAAAACAGCAATAATTACCACTGTAAAGCAAAAGAGCACTTGGGGGAGAGCCCAGGGAGATGGAAAATAAGGTGATGCTGTTGGGAGCACACTGGCAGCAGCATGTTCCTGAGGGTGCTGCTGCACCTGGGGAGCAGGACTGAGTACGAGGGAAGGCCACCGGTCTGGATGTCACCTTGGCAGAGACCCTGCCCGTGTGGGGTCCCTCCAGCTGAGCCATTGTGAGCCCTTAGGCAGTGCAGGTTTTTCACCAAAGTTAAGGGTGAGTTATTGCAAACACCATTCCTGGTGGGGGAGACAGACATAAATAAGGAAGAGCTGTCAGAGTCACACAGAGGAAGGTAAATGCTCATTGCTGCAGTCTGGTACCCCAGTGTACTCTGCTACTGCATGACTGGGGCTCAACAATGGCAGAAAATAGAACCAATTACTCTAATTTTCTGTGGAGGGAAGCGGGAGTCAGCTCCCTTTGAAAGCTGTTTGCATACCATCGAGGTACCAATGCAAACCGTTCCCCTGGCATGGCAGGGTGTTGAGACGTGTGCGAGTTATCCCTTGGTGTGCTTCAGGCTTTTGAGCTCCAGCCTGCAGAGCGTGATCCCCATGCAGCGAGGTCTCTCCATCGGCAGAGCCCCGGGAGCCAGCCAGCTCTCGAGGGACAGCAGGGTGTCCTCAGGCAGGGGCAGGCAACGTGCTCTGGACAAATGACTTGTAGGTACTTAAGTTCTGTTCCTGATGGCCGCTGTAACTGTGAAAATTAACCAGACCTGCTGTGATAAATTTGGTTATATAAGGTTTATTTGGTTAATTTTTTATAAGAGAAAACTGAAAAGATGAAAGAGAATTGTAATATGAAAGCAACTGCTGTAAATAATGTACGAATGAATAAAATCTAAAACTTATGTCAGTTTTTTCCTAAACTGTATTGCTGTCAAGTTACTGATGTGCAGATGGTGCCTGCGTCTTTTCCAGCTCCCCAGCTCCCAGCATGGGCAGACACCACTCATTCCTGCTCCCACTGATAATAGGGATAACTTTTTGTGTCTTGTGCATGCCCTTGGATTTTATTTCCATGCTATTCCAGCTCATACTGCCATGTCCAGAAGTGTAAATGTTCTTGGAGCTGCACACAGTAACTGTGGAGACAGCCCTGCCATGGCACCCTGCCTGGCCGTGGCCACCACGCCCAGGACTCCCTCAGGCCACCTGCCTGGTTGAGCACTCACCCCAAATCCCCCCTGAGATCAGAGGTAGCCCTGAGGAATGTGCCACTGGAGCAGAGAACAAAACTAAACCACTCAGTGTCTACTCTCTGCCACCAAGGCCATGAAGTGATGGAGTGAGCATTATCGAGGAGGATGCTTTCACGGTGGAGGTGCATCTTGGGGGTTCCCCAAGCCACACAGGCTCCTTTTTCTTCCCTACACCTGTGCATTTCCTTAGCTAAAAGCCAGCATCGATGGGCTGTCCCCCACTGTTTGTGTGTGAAACCTGCACGAGGCTATTTCTGGCCAAGTCTGGAGCACCTCTCTGGGAATCACTGGCCTCGCGTTTGGTGAGGGGAAATGGAGCTCCAGCCTCCAGTCACAATTAGATACAGTTGAAATCAACTGATTGCTGCTGAAACGGCCTCTGGGTATGTCTGTTCCTGAAAAACAGTTTCTGGTGGCAGTCACAAATGCTGCAGGAGTGTCCTGCCAGCCAGCAGCTCAGGGATACCCACCCAGCAGCACCCTCTGGCAACCTGGCTCTGCATCCCCCAGGCAGCACCCCCAGGGCCATCACCTCCCCAGCAGGGTGGCCTGAGGCTTTGGCATGGGCAGGGTTGTCTGGCTGGGCAGTCAGGCACTGATGTGGAGCATTAAGTTAATGCTTTTGTCCTGTGGATCTGCCCCTGTCACTTCCCTGCTCTATCCAGAGGTGAAGAGCTCGACAGCAGTACCTAACTCAGAGATATACAGAAAACACCTTTTGGGACTGATAGCAATGCGTGGGATTGAGGGCAGCCTGAGGGGAGAGCAGCTGTAAATTCATGCATGTGCACAAGCTTTATTTTATACCAGAGCTAACAAAAACACCTCCACCCATAAAACTGCTTTAGTGAAATAACAGAAAATTGGCAACAACAGCTGAGTTGGTTTTAGAAGCTGCTGCAGTGTGGGTGTGCTGTGTGCTTTAAAGCACCTCAATTAAATGCTAATTGGCCTCAAACTCTCCACTAACCGGCCATACATCCCTGTCCTGGCCTCTTTCATCCTTCATGGTGAATTGCTTCAGATAAAAAAAATTAGGATTCATGGGGACAAGGACTTGGCCTCCATGCCCTGTGTTCCTAGGCACATTTCTCATGCTCTGGATGAGACAGGATCTCACTATCCCTTTCCCTGTTGCTCTCAGCACACAAACCACCTACAAACTCCTTAATGCCTCCTAAAAAGCCAAAGCAAGGCAGCAGCACAGGCCCACACCAGGCTGTCCCCTCTGTCACAGCCATGGCCTCCCATCAGGAGCTTGCAGATCTCCCAAAGAAGGGAAGGAGGCTGAGTCTGAAATCAGGCAGGGAGGACCCCAGGTCTACCAGCTGAGCACATCCAGCCCACAAAATTGCTTTTATCTTGGCCAAACAGCTGCAAAATATTCCATCTCTCTATTTATCTACCCAGCTATCCCCATCTGTGCCTCCATCCATCCATGTTGGCCCACCTTTTGCCAGGACACAGAGCTGTTAAGTCCTCATGTAGGCTCCCACCATTCTCCTCCACAAGCTTTCCTGTGCAGCTCCTTGCTGCTGGCTGGGTTTTGTCAATCAGGTAGGCTGAGTAAATGGTGCTGAGGCAAGTTCTGGGGGCCTCTGGCTTTCTGCCAGTCCCCGCTGTGTCCCCACAGCTGCAGGGGTTGTGGTCATTTCATATCTAGGCCTCACCAGGACCTCCATCTGCTTATCTCAGCAGCAAGGGCTGACCAGCAGCAAGGAAGAAGCAATGTGACCTTGTGCCTTATGTTGTCTCTTTTATTTCAGACTCAGGTGGCTCTGGGTTCATTAAGTTGGGTACATTTGGGTGACAGAGCACTTGTAGCAGTGCAGGGTGAGTGTGCTCACGTGGCTGGACACTCAGACCCTGCTCCAGGTCTGCAATTTCTGCTCCAGCAGCAATTCCCCTTCACAAGCCATCCCAGCAGCACCACCACCTGCCAGGCTGATGGAAAGCTCACATGTCTGCTCATCTATTGCCAGAGTCAGCTTGCAGTGCTCCTGAGGGCATGCAGGAGTCAGCCTGGAGTTTCCTTCATCTCTCGAGTCTTTCAGGGAGCTTTGTGCCACAATTCTCTCTTGACTCCCTTAGGCATCTCCCTGGTTCACAACCCCCCCCCAGCCTGTGTTACACAAATGTAAGAACCACAGCTACCACCTCTTCCATTTTAATAAATAAGAAATCCTCATGAGGGTGAAGGTGAGGGTGTCCTGTCCCAAAGATTATTTTTATTGCAGCTATTTACAACACTGCTGGCCAAATTTGAGCAGAAATCAGCCTATTAATTTCTTCATGGTAGGTTTTCATTCTTTTCTGTGCTTGACTGCATTTGCAAAGTCAATAAAGTAAATTCAGCACTTGATGTCAGTTAGAAGAGGAATGAGCATTGTAGAAAGATGAATCTTCTCATCTGGACATCAACGACAGGGTCAGGTGAATCATGCTCCAAAAAGTGCTCATTTCTCTCCATTAATGACCAGTCCAAGACATGTCTAGACTACCCAGCAGTAGATGTCTCTCCTAGAAGCACTTAAGGTGAGAAAAATCCTAACAGGATGCCTCTGTAGAGAAGCTTAATTGCGCCTGATAACTCAGGGAACCTGAAGGACAAACAGAATCATTTTTTTCAGCAGATATTAATTGGAACTTTAAAGGTAAATGGTTGCATTCAGTCACCAAAGCTTAAAGCCTTAACAGGGAAATACATTCTGGGTTGTTAAAAAAATCAAAGATCTGATGCTGTGGTAAAGATCAATTACTTATAAAAACTCAGGTGGTCATTAGTGTGGTCCAGTTGCACTGGTTATCTCCACTGTGGTTCCATCTACCTGAGAGAAGCGTGAAAATCAATTGCTCACCATCAGTATTTATATGATAGTGTAATCACTTCTTTTTTTTTTTTACCTAGACAGGAAAGAACTGATAGAGCAGGAAAAGAATGAGCAGCTGCTTTGTGTTGCTCTGCACAGGGAAATGGAATGGAAGAAAGGAACACCTCAGAAAACTGAATTACTTTTCACCCCTCTTTGTTTTATGTTGTCACTCATTCTATCTTGCAGCAGCCCCAAATAATAGCCATTAAAAAGCAAGACCATTTTTTCAATTCTCTTGTTTAGGGGGCACTTTGGTTTGCATCTGCTGGACTTATTTGTAAAAACAGAAGCTCCTACACCCTTCTAAGCTGAAGACATTTTGTTTCTCAAGAGCAGGAGAGACTGAGCTGTGTAATGAGATAGGCTTCCAGGATTAAATTTTTATGCTTTTTCTTTCATGGAAATGTAAAGAAAAAAGAGAAAAAAGTTAATGCTTAAGTCTTATAGGTTGTGACTTCTTTAGGAACACTTTAAGGAACAGAAGGAAAAGCTAGAAGTCAGTGGACCATTAAAAAACCTCTAAGAAATGAGCATTAGGAAGATATTTGGGCAGAGCATCAAGGGGAAGAGGATTCAGTACTGGACCAGGACCCACCAGGTGGGAAGGATGGATCCTTCCTCCACCTTAGGAAGGATGTTGTTATCAAGGCATCAAAGAATGTTTGAGGCAGGGATGAATAAATGGTTACAAATGCTGTTCTTGTCCTCCATTCTGGTGTCCCACCAGTGACCAGCTTCTCCTCCTACTCTTAAAGCATGAGGCATCTCAAAACTGTTAGAGAGCCATTAGAAAGGAAAGGTCAAGCCTTCAAACCCAAAAAGATCACCCCAGAAAATGAATTTAGGATCGGATGCTCTCTTCAGATATAGATTTACTTTTTCTTTTTTTTTTTTTTTCCATGGATAGTGGAGCTGAGCAATCCAAGAGGTGTTTGCAGGGTTTGGATTGCTTTGGTCTGACGAAATCCCCGAATAATGACCTCATTCTGAATGTCAAAACTGCACTAACAGCTGAATTTTTACTCCAGCCCAGAAGGTGGATGAGAGGTTCCAAACCCAGGGGACTTTGTGCAAAGCCTCTGCAAGCTGAATGCATGGGGTGTGCAGGAACAGCAGGGCTACATCTGCACTGCTCTGCAGCTGCCACTGTGGGCACATCCCATCCTGGATATACAGAGACAAGGGCATGAGAGAAAAGCAGCTCTTCCTTCCATTTTAGAGCAGCATATCCAGAAAAACACCACCTAAAATAACTTCAAGGTTAACCACTGGGAAAAAAACTGCACTGTGATTCTACCTCACATTGCAAAGATTAGCATTCTGTTCAAAATACTCTCTGATGCAAGAATGAAGTCTAAAACATTATTATGAGCCTGTATGCATGTCAGTTCATATAAAAACTCAAATATATATGTATTTCTATAATGAAGCTGCCTTTTCTTCCTCTTAAGAACTCGTATTATGCACCCACCTCTCCCACTGAGTCCACTGTAAGAAAGAACCCAGCTGGAGATACTCCTTTTGCATTGCCAAGTGTGGTGAATGGAATTCAAATGACAGGGAAAATTACACTGACCTATCACTGTTTCCATTTCCATTAAGTTTTGTAGGGGTTAATGCACAGAAGAAAAAAAGGTAGCTCTGTTCATTAGATTCTGTTTCAGATAATGCTGTTTCAGATAATGTTAGGTGAGATGTCAGTGTCCTGGGAAGAGTGGGGAAGTGAAGAAAGGGTAAGCAAAGGAAAAAAAAAAAAAAGAAGGAAAAAAAAAAAGGAAAAGAGAAAAAAAAATTGAGCTGACAACTAGCTTCTACAAATACAATAGTGTGAAAACTTTCCGGTTCAGTTCCCAGACAGGAAAAATTTGTATAGCTGGCACTTTGGTACATTAAACTGCAGAAAATGTCCATGATAGGTTATTAAATTTTCACAAGGCTGAGATGTTTCTCACTGATGCCAGAGCTGAACTTTTTATACTTACAGTATTAGTCTCTTAAATGTCAATTAATACACCTAGGATTATCACTCACCATCTCCTTCAGTCTGGCCATGGGGAGAAGAGTTGCAATTCCCCTCCATGCTACAGGTCTATTGCAGTGTTTAAAACCAGTATTTTGAGATTTTGGGCAGCCTGGCAAGATTCCCTCCCTGTGACTTGCAGAAGTAGTGCATTTAGTGAAGGCAGATGCTGTTTTTTTCACACTCTTACTAACAGAAACACAATAGATTTTGATATGAACAGCAATGCCCTCTAGAAACACAAAGGACATGATTCAGCAGCCTAAACATGAGGATCTACAATCATTTGGGACAGACTGTGTTTAGGTGATTTGAAGTGAGCCCAGCCAAGCTGTGAGCAGTGCTTTGGGAGAGTTAACAAGCTGGAGAGGTAAGAAATATTGTTCTCCCTTATTCTCATGCTGAGTCATTTAGGTTTATTATATGCTCTGTTTGCATGGCAAAAGTGAACAAGTCACACAAATAGCTTGAGCACTTGCAAGTTATAAAAGCTAAAATATAAATATCCTTCCCCCCTCTGGGATTGTTTGTCTTCCTAGACTCTGAACATCTGAGAAGTGCAGCTCAATCACATGATTATCTATTATTTCTATAGTAGCCTTGTAATTAAAAACCGTGTTATAACACCTCTGGTCCTAAGAATGTGCTGTGCCTATGCCTAATTGGAAAAAAAAGATAGCTTTCAATAGGACAAATAATAGTGAAATGAGCAGGGTACATGATAAAACAGTTCCTTTGTCATTCACTTCAGCAAAAGTAATCAAAACACTTCACTATGCTAATAAACTGCAAAATTATTCATTGAGATGGCTTGTTCCTTCATCATGTCATAGTCTCAAAGGATTTGTCACCAGAGCTTCCACACAGATTTTAAGTATTTTTTGCATATGTAAAGAAGTCTTAAGGGAAAACAGCACAGAAGCTCAGGCCCCACAAAAGGCCACGTCAGATGGGTAAAAGCTGTGAACTTAATACACTTAGAGCATTCCAGTATAGAATAATGTATATAAATGTGTCTTGTTTTCCTTCCTGTACTCAAAAAGTCATTCTCAGAAAATTATTTTTAAAAGTTGTGTGTTTGTACTCACGAAATATTTCACCATGGATGTGCTAGAGCCTCACACTCCCTCTATGTTAAAAGCTACACATGGAATTGGAGGCTGCAGAGCTCATTCCCAAGCATTCAGGAGGCTGCCCAGAGAGCTCTGCTTGCTGTGTTGTCTGGAATTGTAGAAAATCTGTGTTTGCTGAAACACAAGGTCAAGGTAAGGAGCAATGATTAAGATTGTTTCTTTGTTTCCTTTCCACTAAATTAGACAATGTCACACAACTCTCTTTCCATTCATTCTCTAGCTAATGAGTTTAATAAAGGTTGTGTGATTTTTATGCTGCAGAGCAGACAAGAAGTTCCAGCCACTTTCACTGGTGCTTTAGCTCTGAACAAGATGCAATAACCCAGCGTGGCTGCAGGTGCAAACATCCTCAGCAGGCAGCTGAGGCTGGTGGGGTTACCTCTGCCCACTGCACACATTGTAAGAGATGGGCCACAGTATCTTCAGCCCTCTTCACCCCTTTCCTTCAGGAATCCCCACGGAGTGACACTTTCAAGGGATTCCTCTGGGTCTGTGAGTCCACAGGAGGTGTTACAGCAGGGCAATAGCTCAGTGCAGAGCTCCTGACAGCACCTTCCCTGCAGCAGTCACCTTCCCAAGAGGCTCCTGCAGCTCCTGCTGTGCTCTCTGCTGTCCCAACACCACTGAGGCACCCAAACTGCACTGAGAGGGAGTTCTTGTCATGGGTGTGGAGGCATTTGCTGAAATTCCATATAGTAACCCTTGGTCAGTTTATTGGGACATGAAGTTGGAAGTGAAGTACCTATCAGTGTTATTTCCCTAGCAAAATGTTTTAATTAAAGCCATTTAGTTCCTACTTAATTATTATTTCTGGGAGTGCTACCAGAGTTAGACATTTCAATTGTAAATGCCAAGCATTTTGTCTGTCCTGCTCAGTCTAATAAAACCTATTTATGACCTGTTTATGATTTCTACCCACAAACCATCCCAATTATTACAACACCAGCTTTCAAGGGGCTGTTTTGATTTAGTTTACAAAGAGATGAAGAATCTGTGTGGCTTTGGCACTGGAGTCTTTTGTGGTGGATTGTCAAAGGCCACGTCCTGTGCAGGTGACTTCAACAGTCTTTGCAGACAAGGCATGTCAGAGTCTAAGAAAAAAAAATTGAAATGTAAGACCATTTCCTTAAAATGTTTGATACAGCCTGCCTTGGGGATGGTTTCATGCTTGTGTTCTGTCTGCCAGCATTGCCAGAGACTGCATTTTCAGAGTCCTGAACTGAGTCATGAAAGCCTTACCCTGATGGAACAAGAGGACCACTGACCATTCCAAAAGGAAGTGATCTGAAAACCTTGTTTCTCCGTAAGCAAAAATTGAGATCTGTCCCAGCACACACTGTGAGGAGGAATGCCTTGGCCTTTAAGCACAAAGTTGTCTGGAAGAGTAGTGGTGTACAGATGGCTCAGATGAAATTTCAAACAACCTGAGGCAAGAAATCATGATGCACTTCAAGATACACACTGGGAGGGTTGCTCTAAATTGTGGTTCTTCTCTAAACCTCTTGCAGATGCTAAAATTACAAAGCAGGCTTAAGACTTTGGATCCCTGCAGTGATGTCCAAGTTCAGTTATCAGCACCAAAGGGTTCCAAACTTTCCTGTTACTTAATCATGGGAAGCAGAAAGACAGAGGATTCTTTATAGTATCTCCATGCTTTCTGAATTGAGTCTTTTCCATGCAGGTTTCCTTTAGCTTCTGTTTTATCTGCTGAATTCTGTCATATCACTAATTTTTGGGGAAGAGAACCCACATTATTTCAACTGAATACCAAAAAGTGTTTTCAAAATTGACTTTTAGTCCAATGGCCTTATGAACCAGGCAATTTGATGTCTTACTTCCCCATTTCTCCAAGGCAGGAAAAGGAAATATCTGAAGATTAAACACTTAGTCTACAATGTGAGGTTCATGTAGGCAGTAAAAGGATTTTAATTCCACAGTTTCCTCCCTATGACTAATGTGTTTAACTGCACCACAAACAGGACAATGCTTTAAGCTGGCAGATTTGGAAATTTAAAAAAAAAAATATACCACAAGTATAAAAAGAGACTTTGCTGTTGCCGAGGATGAATGTCCTTGGAGAAAGAAGTAAAAAAATGTTATTGGCAACTGTTAGGTAGAGAAGTATCAATGAGCAAAAAAAAGCAGGAGGTAGAGTGGGATGGGGAGTGAAAAACACCTGCTGCTAAGATAATTTATTGAAATAACTGAAATATGAGGAAACTAGAAATTAGTTGTAAGGCCAAGACATCACATTAAAATAGCCTAAATGCTCACCCTTGAGTTAGAAGACAATGGAGGGGAAGCAGAGACAAGAAAGCACATTCCTGGCTCTGTACCACCAGTGTGCAGCATGAAGACATGGAGGATCCAGAATGCAGGAGTGATGAAAAAAGTGAAAACCTTCCAGCCCAAGGGCAAAAGGCAGGAATTTCCCTGGGATGTACCTGTGGGCAAAGACATACTTGGAACCATGAAGCATTACCCAGATTGAAGACTGGAGAAAGAGTCCAAGCTTTTCTGTGGGATGCAGTAACTTGGAGGCTGGACAGTCATGCTCTTTTCTTTTCTCTTCTTTTCTTTCATTTCTTTCTTTTCTTTCTTTACTTTCTTTTTTCTTTTTCCTTTTTTTTTTCTTCCCTTCTCTCACAGAGCAAAAACCGATTAGTTCAAAAGCAGTGGCCAGCCCCAAGAGGGAGCACAGAAAGCTCCTCAGCAGAACATCCTGTAATCTGGTGATTTGTGCATTCCCGTGGGCGGTGGATGTTGAATGCCTTTCAGGGAGAAAGGTTTCCTACACTTTGTAGATAAAAGGACATAAGCAGCAGCAATGTCCATTGCTCTGACTGCCTTTTGAAGGAAGGAACAGCCTTCTCAGTGCTAGAATGAAAAACCATGGATGTCAGTCACAAGGAAGTGAATCCCAGAAATTGGCACTTAAATCCCAGGGAGCAGAATCAATCACTTCCCTGTGCACAGGTTTGGAGCAGGCTACTTGGATGTTCAGAGGACTGGCAAACAAGGGTCAGGTCTTAGGCATTTTATAGAGTGCTGAGTGTATACCTGCTCCTAAAAATGCTGTGTGACACCAACACTCTGCCAGCTCCTGCTACTCGTGTCAGGCTGAGTAATCCTCATACTAACAGCTGAAGAAAAGAAGGGTCAGGAGTTCATTTGACCCAAGCTGGACTTCCAGATAAGCAAAGATAAACTGCACAGCTCAGCAGGTCACTTCTCCCTGCATGGCAAGGATGGACACACCAAGAGCATGAGCAGGAAAGGGAGGGTGGTGCTGGGGTGGGCAGAAACACGCTCTATGGCCAACCACAAGTGTAAGGTGTACTCATTACACAAAAGCCAACACATTCCAGATCGTGCCTGCCAAGTGCTGGTGGCTTTCAAAGGATCCATGCTCATGCTTACCTTTGAGTAAGTCACAGATGTGTGGTTTTGCTATTTTCAAGCTCCCAAACGAACTGGCAGCAATAGTTCTGAGGAGAGTCTTCAGTCAGAAAAAATGAACACTTAGATTCCTCATAGTGATGAGCTCTACTAAATGCACCAGAAGGAGTATTTGGGACTACAAGCCTTTATGACCATTTTGTGATTTGAACTTTCAAGCTGCAGAGGCATGTCTTCCTCAAAATTAAAGCAAAGGGAAAAATTACCTCGAAAGTCAAAACTGTAAAACTTAAACATATTAGGATACATGGAAATAATATTTTAAGAAGTCCAGGTGTTGCCCAACATTGAAAGAAATCCAGTAATATCTGATGGAAGGCTGATGACCACAAACTTTACTCCCTGCCCAGTCTGAAAGAGCTGTCTTTGATTTGTCTGCAAATCAAAATAGTGATTTTGGGAATAGTGTTTTCTGGTTTATAAGACTTATTGATCTTATAACTTGTTTCAGAGAAAAGACCTTAATTTGTACATTGCTGTGTTAAAACATTCACAGAATTATGTCTATGTTATATACATACATATTCATAGGTTACATATAAAAAGGGTGACCCTGGGTAAGGCAATGTGTCAAAACCTCAACCAGTTGAGAAGCAAGTCACATACAAAGATAGAGATAAAAGTTTCCAGTGCAAATACCTGGGAGTTTCAACTCACCCAGCTGAAGGTGCTGCCTTGAGAATTACGGAGAGAAATTCTGTCACCAGTTCTCAGTCAGTGATCAGCAACCCTGTCCAGAGCTTTTGGATCAAGGTATGCCCCATTGCCAAGGTCCCAATAAATCTTGCTCAGCAGCACATTGATGCAGTCGTTCCTGTAACATGTTATCCATGAGGAATTGGCAATGAACAGTCACTGGCAAGTAGGAAGATGTGTGGGGAGATAGGGGGAAACAACAAAGTCTAGAGAGTTTGAACACTACTATCTTTTTCTTGATCAAAAGATTGAGATCCATTAAAGATCAAGGGCAGGTCAGAACATAACTGGTTTTTTTTCAGTATGAAGAAAAATCCATCTGCACAGTGGAGTTTTCTCCACTCCAGTAAAACTCCAGTGATTAAAAAACACCATTAGAGACCCTTTCTCTGAGGCAAATAAGAATCTGGCACCATCATCCAGGCAGACTGCAGAGCTGGACCTGGTGGGATTCTAGCTGGGAATGACCCAGCAGAAAGCAGGGTGCTTCACCGCTGCTGTTAGTGGCTACTTACAGAATAATTGAGGATGGTAAGGATGTCTGGTGGCACCTTCTACTCCTGTCCCCAAGGGCCAGCTTCAAAGAGACAAATGGCAGGGAGCTTTATTTCCTCCCACACAGTGCAGAGTCTGCCCAGAACTAGTGACGTACATTGTACTGGAAACACCCTCATTTTGCATTGTGGATGTAAACTGAGAGCCTGATTTGCTGGTGTCATTGCAGAGCGAATGGCACCTTTTCTGTTGCTATATGTGTTGTTCTCTGAAGGCAGAACTGGGGTGGTGAAGGATCCCAAAGGGCTGCTCAGCCTTTGTCCTTGGCCTGAAGAAGGATCAAAGAAGCATAAGTATATCATGATTTCAATCCTGTTCTGGAAATACATAGTGATAAATATCTGAAACCTCTATTCAAGTCCATCCTCATGTTCAATTATCACTAGCATTCTTTTGAAAGACTTGATTAATATCTTCCCTAGTTATACCTTGCTGAAATTTAAGCCCCTCTCTTCTCATTCTAGCTCCAGGGGACCTGTGAAGCACTTCACTACCAACTTTATAACAGCCCATCTCATGCTGGATGACTCCTTTTAGATTTCTCCTCTATCTTCTCAAGGTTAATGACTTAAATTCTTGCAGCATTTCCTCACAGGTGATATTGTCTATAGCTCTGATCACTCTTGTTGCTCTCCTATGGATTCTTGTTGCTCCATCTATTTTCTGAAAGGCACTTCAGAAAATTGGGCAGGGCATTCAACTGAGACCTTGCTGGGGCTGAAGTGAGTGGAGGGATTGGTTGTACCACTCTTGATTATTCTACAAACACTTTCAAATCCCCAGGTCTTTTCCTGAAATTGATACCTAACCAGCTGTTCCATACATTTTGGGAAATATGTTTCCTACATTTGGGTAGCTAACTGGTTTTGCTTTTGTGTGAAGCTTTGCATTTATCCTCACTTTTTTATATTCATCTTATACTATTATTCCGTTGTGTTAAAATCCTTTTGAATTACAAACCTGTTGGTCAGAAGGATTTAAAGCAATATTTCAATTCTACAAAAGCAATATAAACAGGATTCAAGAGCTTCTCAGGAAAGAAAATATGACTCATTGTCAGAAAAATATTTGGTTTGTTGTGCAGTGATAAATATCTGCCCAGAGTGGAGGTGTAGGATGAATTAAAGAGGTAATTTCTAACCTGATTGCCAGGGAATGGAAGGTGTTATGGGACATGGAGAATGCCAGGAGAAGGGTAAAGTTTAGGTCAAGTATGAGAAGAAGGGAAAGGACTGAAAAATTCAGCTCCAAAAGAAAAATCAAATATATCACAGGCCATATTATCAGAAGCAGCCAGAGAGTTTGACTACAGTCCAACATTTACAACACTTTTTTAACCTCATCTGAGACCCACAGAGGCCTCAAGGGAAGATGTTGACTTCTCCCAGCTCATATGTTACAAAAGCTCATTATATTTAAAGGAAAACCTCCCTGGGAAGCTTATTTAATTTAACATCACGGTTCAAGTGAATGGATGGGAAGATAAACAGAGATGGGGATTGCTGGCAGGCAAGTAGGGTGGCTCAGTTTTCAAACTGCTGCAGAATTTATTCATTGTGAAGAAATTAAGTTCTTATAGGTGTCTTTCACATGCAGTTTGGAGTCAATCATCAGCCTGAACTGGCTTTGGGGCATAGCTTAGAGTTAAAAATCGAGGGAAAAAAGATTTCTGGCAGAAGTCCTGAGGACACTTGCCTTCTTCACTTAACCAGATACCAATAAAACATTTAGGATAAATCAGCAATTAACTAATTTTTGGACTCAGCTGGATGTGGACTAATGGATCAGTGCAAAGAGGCCAAGTAACCCAGGGAGATATTTAATTTTGTCTCAGCCAATTCTGTAGAGAAAGGCAGTGCAGCAGGCAGCAGCCACTCGTGGGAGGATGGAGGTTGATTCTCAGGAGCCTGTAACTACAGTTCTCTGCTTAACACACAAATTGGAAAATGGGATTGTAATCTGATGCATGACACTTTTGAATAATTAGATATGAGAAATTCAGTGTGCACAGCAGATGAAGCTGCCAAAAAATGTAGCGGGGGGGAACAGAGAGAATTTCTAGAGTCAATTTTTGATACCATGGAAAAATTGATCATGAAATGAACAACTACAGTAAAAATATAGTTAGCCAGAGAACAGTCTCCCAAATGCCCTAAATGCATAAATTTCATGCCAAGTGGCAGAGGGAAGTGAACTGAGGGCACAAAGATTAGAGGTAAAAAGATAAGCAACTCTTTTTTTTCAACTTGTGGACAGCTAATAGTGACATTTTTACTAGAAATAATATCAGTATCTATGAAGTGCAGGGTAAAGGTTCGCAGTGGATTAAACTATCAGTGTAAGAAGCAAAAGTTGAGGAAGAAAGAAGCTAAAAACTGTCCAACTAATTAGCCTTGAATGGAGAAGGTGGCATGGAAAAGTGCATAAAAATGTGCAAACATTGCCTGGAAGCTGGACCTCCACATTTCAAAACACAAGTAGAGAGGGTAACAAATTGCCTGGACTCACACTAGATAATGACAACACGCTTGATAACACAAAAAGGACTTCCAGAAACAGGTGGTAGAAGTGCACCTCAAATGTGTCTCACAAGAAACAGCTGATGGTGGCTGTTGTTTCCAGCAGAGATGAGCTGATCAAGCTCAGGATGTTTCCCAGGAAGGCAAAGACAGGACATGATTGAAACTTATTTAAAACCCAGAGATGCTCTCTCGACTAAAACCATTGCAGAATGGCAGAAAAAAACTATTCCTTTCCACTCCCTGAATGTTTCTGACAACGTGCTAATACCAAAAGGAAGTATGCCAGCCAAAAACGAGCCTGTGAGCCAGGGAATATAGTAAATGCTGGCAAGGAATGAGGCAACACAGGTGGGAAGGAGGAATGCAATCCCAAAACATTTCTGGGGCTTCTTCTGGTATGGCTCTATATACTTTAATGTGGTGCAGCAGAATGTTTGAGGGGAATTTCTGGTTCGCCTTCCACCCAGGTGATTGCTGTTGTCTAACTGGGAATGACAGACCAAAATTCAGGTTGGGTGGAATCTTAGGAGGTCTCCAGTCCAACCTCCTGCTCAAAGTAGGGTGAGCTGGGAGGTCAAAACCAGGTTACCCAGGGATTTGTCCAGTCTGGTCTTCTAATGGTGAAGAAAGAAAAGATGTTTTAGGCCACTAAGGATATATATCAAGAAATTATAACACAACCTTGAACCCATTCTTTGGCCTCCTTTTATAATCAGATTAAACAAGAACTGAGAGGAACAGATTTAGTTGACTCCTTAAAAAGTGAAATTAGTTTATTTTTGAGGGTTTTTACTTAACCATTAACATGAACAAATGATGTCCTGGGTGCTCCAGCAGATTCAACCTCTTAATCCACTCTCATTTTTCAAAAACTGAGACCTTTTTCCCCCCTCGTGTTTAAAATGTCTTGGTCACAGAAAATCTGAGGCCAGTGTTTGATCTATGCTGATTATCAAGTTGGACCAACACTGAGGATCAGAGTCCTGCTGCCCCACAGTGCTGTGTGGAAATGACAAGATTTGCAGTAAGTATTGGTCATGCCATCCCATGCAAACACCAGCAAACAGCTGAGCTCTTCCGTTTCCCACAGACACTGAGTTAAAGTATTTTCAAATAGTGCTCTTTCCCCACTATTTCACATGGCAAACAAAGAGATTTACAGATGATCTAAGGGAACATTCAGGCCATCAAAGACATGCCTGAAATTAAACCCAGACACAAACCAGTTCAAAAGGGGTTATTACTGTGTTCAGAGAATCAATTAATGAAACTCCTGCTCACAAAGGATATCTGAAACTAAGTGCAACCAGCTATTTCCCCCTCCCCATCTATTCTGTGATTTCCCATGCTCATTGATCAGTACTTTTGTGGGTTCTGCAATTCAAACAGAAGTTTTTGTTTCTTGCTCTCCCAGTACCTCTTCATAAGTTGTGAGAAAAGGAGAATCATTTTAGAGATCAAATCGAGAGCTTTAAGGATGGGAAAGTGCTCTTATGATTGTTCCTGCTCAAGCCTAACCATGTTTTAAAATCCCTTTCACACAGAACCAAAATAACCTGACAAGGTGGTTATTTATAATAAAGGTCTTCAGTTCTGTGGTGTGAAATTATTGTGCTACCCAAAGGAATTCCAGGCAGTCATCAAATACTGAATATTTTCACCTTTATTTATTTGGGAGGAAATCTGTGGTCAGAACTGGCCTTACTTTGCTATAATGGCTCTTTAGATTCAGACCTCGACTAAGGTTTGGAAAAACTGCACTGCCCAGATTTTATGATTATACATAGATCAAGCGTGGTAAAACTGATGCCTCGTCCAGAGGACCTTGTTGGGAAATGAATTGCAAACACTGCCCTTTCTCAAGTGGAGAAAGCTTTTCAGTTTCTTTACTGGAGAATCTGGAGCACTGGAATGATATCCCAAGTTCATGGTATGTATCTTGCAATTTGGGGAGACACAAATTTCACCAAGTCTCAAGACTTGGTCAGCAACAATCCTCCAAAACTATGCCAATTTTTGCGTACACCAGCATGTATGCTTTTGTCCTTACACCAGCAAACACAGAATGAGCCCTCAGACACATGTGATAAAGGGATGCTTTATTGCTTGGCCCTCTTCCTTTTGTTAGCTGACTCTTTGGGAATTTAAAACCATGAGGAAACTGTGGCAAAAAATAGTAACTTTGCCTGCTTGTATGGCAACCTACACAAAGTGCACATGTCTGGGGAACTGAGACTTACAGTCCTTTGTGAAGGGTTGCGTTTGAAAATTTGTTCTGTATGGGGACCTCTGCATTCTGTAGCTTCATATTTGAACAGATGTCAATTAAGTGGACTGAGGTTTTTTTTGTTCTTAAGCGTGTTTTTGGTTTTTCTTAGGCTGAAGGGTACTCCTAGTACTGTCTTGGGTTTGAAAAAATACACCATCTACCTAGTTGTAAAGTATGCATCCTAAGAAGAATACACAAGGTGGAAATCAACTGAGAATGTACAAAAAAAGGATGATTTCCTCCATATAGTAGGCATTATAGCAATGTAGCCTTAGAGAAACAGCGCTTAATTAGTAGAGTAGTAAACAAGTAGATCTCCAAGAGTAGTGAAAGAGATGAGGGAGCAGAACATTCCACACTTATTAATGCCACTGCAAACACAGAGAGCTTGGAAATAACAAAAAGCAAAATAAAACTTGTGGAACCACTTCTCTGCTAGTGAGATCAGGCCCACAGGCTCACAGGACCTGTCATGGTGTCACAGCCATGCAGGTTGGACCCTCCTGCCAAAGAGCTGACCCCAATTAATATGCAGAAGCTTCTGACTTTGCTTACATGATCAATGCCAATTTTATAAGAATCAATTTTTAGAAACTACTGACTCACTTCAGCTGACAGGTTATGTATGATTAATAAGCAACATAAGAAAACAATGTTTAATAGTTTAATGGCTTTAAGTGCAAAGTAAAATTATTTAATTATACAAATTAAAAACGTGGCAAAGTCTTTACAATCACAAAGTTCTAAAATTTAAATTGTATTACTGTGATCATTTGATGTCTAATGCTGAAATATACTAAACAACACTTAAAAGTTTTGTGCTTGACTTCAACTTCTGAATAATTAGTAGCCTTCAAGGACAACTTTGTATTTCACAATCACAGAGACAGAATTTGTAAAACAGTAATGCTATGGAACAAATCTCATTTAAAGAATAAACTCTACAGAAAAAAAAATTATTGATAAAAAATCCAAATATTGAAGTAAATGCCTGAATCCTAAAAAGCAAAAGGCTGAATCCTAAAATTTACCTGAACAATATATCAGTTATAAAAATAATAGATTAGGTAAAACTGTAATACTTTCTCTAAAGTATGCTAAGGCTACTGTGCAAATTCAGTTTGAAATTAATTGAATTGACAACAATCTCATTTTTGATACATTTAGGCGTCTAGTTTTGTTTACCTCTTTTGCTCCAACATTCTAGATAAAAATTAAGTTCATTAACTCTTTTTCTAAGTCCGGGGAATTTAATATATGATGAACACCAAGCAGCTACATTCTACTCACGAAATACAAAATAAGCTGAACACAACAGTAAAGCATCTGATACAGTTCAAATACTGTCAGCTTGTACGTATTTTTACACAAGGACTTCACAAAATATTTAACATTAAAGTCTAAACAGCCGTGTAACTCAAATATATTTGTGATGCTCCCAAAGGGTTAATATTGTCTTCTTTCATTTCTTACATGTAGTAATTTAGCTGTGAACAAAAGCAGCTCCCTGCTGGTTACCTTGGCTAAAGGAAACACAATGAACTGGTAAAAACCAGTTTTATCTCACTGCTGTTGCCTAGGGCTACAGACAAAATGAAGTAAAAAAATTCACATGCAGAGTATTAGGTGCTTATGAAAGATCCAGCAGCGCTGTTGCCTAGTGATTCAGTGAGGAATCAGCACAGGCCAATGAGGTGTTTGGGTACTGAATAACATCCCCGATGACTGCTTTACATCTCCTGCAATTCTGTCATACACCCCCATGATTTCCCAGTGGTGAGAATCACTTTCAAGGGAACCTGTCAGGGAAAAAAAAAATTAAACAAATAAACACATATCATATAGCAAGATTACTATTTTTGCTTTTCCCTTTGGATGTTGATACTGCTCTAGATTACATGCCTATCCAATATGAAATGTTCTTCATTTCTATTAATACTCAATTATTGCTACAATTTTGATAAAAATACCTTAACAATTTAAATTACCCTCTAGTTTTCAAATTGCAAACACATGTTATTGAATTGCAAGGAATACACTAAAGCAAAATTCATCTTATCATGCTTTTCAAACAAGCTACAAATAATGATTTTGATGTTTATCATCAGCAACTTTGACAGTAATGCATAAAGATACTAAGGTTTTTTTATCCCCCACTTTTCAGATTCTGGGGTATTTTTATTGTTGCTTTGGTTTAATTTCAGTTTGTTTTGCAATTCCTGGTGCTCTTGTACACAGTAAATTTGTTGACATGAAAGCTGCCTCATTAGCATGGACTATATTTTGGGGGAAAAAAAAAGATACTTCAAAGATAAAGCATCCTTTACCTCAAAGAAGAAAAAGAGATCTCTCCCCATTAAGACTATATGTGTGCTCTACTTTAGTGACATTTTGTCTCCATATTAAAAAATTATATTCATATTAACAGAGCACATAATACATATTTAGCTGAAATAAGTCAGCTGAAGGACAGCAGGAACATTTCACAGAAATCTTTTCATCTTTGACATTTCTTATTCTAAAAGACATATTCTCACTGTATAGAAGGGTAAACAACATGAACAAAAATACAGACGTTTTTTAAAAGATCACTCTCAATCTGTTCTCTGAGACCAAACTCTATGTTTTCTATCTGGCCTCTCTCATTGATCTCTTTGCGATGCTTCAGAGGAAGATGAAGTATCTTCATGATGGCTGTAGTCTAACGTGCTGTAGGAGCTAAAGTATGTCAGGATTCCTACAGTAATTTGCTTAGGAAAAGGAGACCAAACAAAGGTAATGAAATTTGTACCTCCAAATACTTCTACTGCCTACTAAAAAGTCCTAATCTTTGAAAGCCCCAGAGAACTACTTATTTTCCAAGAATGTGTTTCTTTTCACCTATTAAAGTATAGCTGGTGTTTAATGGAGAATTACTGTTCTCATAGAATGACATATTGAATCCATTTGTTTAATGCATGAGATGAATTTGTCAGTATGTGACAGCAAAACACCTTAGACAGAGGTGAGTAAGATGGTTTGTCCCATTTGGCCACAGGACTCTGAAACCTTCTGCTACTTAATGGTTAGTCTGCAAAATGTAATTTTGGTAGATATTCTACCCATGCAACTATAAACACTCTCAGTAAGAATGTAAACACTTGTCTTTCTTAGAAACCTATTGCAGTGTTCATATTTATTTCATAACAATGACTTCCTCAGACAAAGTATGAATGTTGTTACCTCTGAAAAAGACACCAAAAAGTCTCCTAAATCTATCCAGGAAGGACTATGGTGTTTCTTTTCACCTTGAATGCCACCAATAATACTGTATTTGATTATTTTTATGAAGCATACAGCAGCATAAATGCCAAGTATCTAATACAGTAATTAAAAATATTTAAATTGGACATACCCTGAAAAACACTCTTACTTCTGTTTTTTCCAAGGAATTTGTAACAAAAGAAGAAAGGCAAACATGGGTGTACAATGTAAGCAACCTACAGAAATGCAGTTTGCATAGCTTGGGAGTATCACTGCAAGAAATTTATAATCCCAGTATAGCCAAAAGCCTCACTGGACCATATTTGGTAAACAGGAATGTAAAATTTTGCAAGGGTTAAGTCAACAATGAGGGGGAAAACCCACTATGAGAAACACAAAAAGTAATTTAGGTCTTGGATATCCATCATTATCCTTTCTCAATTTTTGTGGGAAGGATGGGCTCCCTAATGACCCAGAAAGGGTTTTGTGGCTGTAAGAACTCCAGGGGAAGCCTCACAAAGTGTCTGAAATGCTGAAATAGTTGTAGAAATCTGGAGGAAGAAATACAAGATAGGAATTATGTACCAGTTTTCTTTTACAACTGTTTCCATTAGTGCAAGTCTGTATGTTGCAACCATTTCTGAAATAATTAGAATAAAGCTTTTTCTGTCCCTGAACCTTGTTGAGTATTACTGCTGAGTGAGTGATCTGGCAACACCAAGTCAGACATTTGTCAGTAAACTGGAAACCCCTGGGCTGTTGCTCACTTAAGTTTAGGGATTCCCAGGAGTTCTAGTCTTTTACCAAGCAACAAAAGCTGAGCAGTAGGCTACAGTGATGAGTACCAGTTTTGAAGAGAGAAAAACATAATTATTTTATAATGTAATTACAACTAGGTCCAGTACATAGCTCTGCAGTTATCTACTCACATATTTCAGATGTTGGTCTGGTAGATGATGTCCTCTACTTTTAGCAATGACCAGCAATTTTGTCTGCTTTGCGTGTTAGGCATTCACAGAGAAATGTTATACAGACCCATTTTCTAAGTGAAAATTACTGATGAAAGATCTTTTGCAGTATTTTTTCAGCAGTAACAAACGCCTGGCACATCTAGAAAGCTTATTAAAGGGACATATTTCTCACTCTACCACACTCAACAGAAGTTTCATGGCAATGAATGAAATAGATTTGGAAATTACCATACTGCATTGCTACGACAATCTCACTTTCCAAAAGGGAGTAGACTTTCTTTCGGTTATTTTCCTTCGGAATTTTTATAGTTATTTGAAAAAGCAATTACCCAAAAATATGAAAATGAAACAATTGAAGTGAAAGCAAAATAGTTGTTGCTAGATTCCTAATATGATGATGATAATGTACAAAGCTAAGTATGCCTGAGAAAATATTGGAATTTCAGAACTGTCCCTACCTTTAGTGGCACTTCCAAGGCTGTGGTTTGCTGCAGGGACTCCATTGTTCTTTTTACGAGTGCTGTAAGGTAAATTTGAAAATCTCTAGCTATATTTCCATGTTATAATTCTTATATATATATATATAAATGTTTGTGTTTTATATTTGGTTATATACTATTGCATTTCTGCTTTTAAAAAGAAATTTGCAACTTTTTCAGATTATTTTAAAGTTATAATTTACCTCTTGTGAACAGTTTATTTTCTTATTTTAAAATGAATTTTAGGGTAAAATTTGCAGAATTATTTAATTTATATATCCCATATATAAAGAAGTACAGCACTACCATATTTCATATAAAGGTATATAGAGCATGTGTAAGTGCTCAGTTGTCAAGTTCAGTACTCATAACTATCTGTTTGATGACATTTTATACATTTAATTTTCTTGTGCAGCCATGAAACTCAATTAAAACAAAGAAGCTAGGAAAAAAAGCCCACAAGAAGTCTGAACTCTTAAAATATTTTTCTCTTCAAAGTAAAAAAATCAGAACCAAATTAAAAAAAAAATCTTCCCTGTGGGATAGTGGAGCTATCAGGACTCTAAACAATTAAACTTCAGTATAATTCATGTAACTTAACAACTCATCATGCCATAACACTATGCTCACTATTACTGTGCAAATGCATCTATAATTATTCCAAATCAATCATTTGGGATCAGATTTGTTGTCATTGGTCCTGCCAATTACTGTTTTGCTTGACGAAGATTGCTGCTGCAACACATAATGTTCTAATAAAAATCAAAGAGAGATTCAATGGATCAACAGCTTTTAAAAAAGAAGTAATTTTTGGCTAGTGAGAGTGAAATAGGAATACCAGGTGGCCCTAGAACCTCCACTGCTCTGACAGGATGGATGACTAAATAATGCATGTTGTCATGTGCCTCACAGACCTGAGAAAGAGCAGGGTCTGTGATATGAGGTGGTAACTGCTGGAGCGAAACCCTCATGATTACTGAGCAGCTTCCTTTGAAGTTATCCTTCGCTGCACATCACAGTTCTTTGGCAGCTGAGGTTAGAGGCAAAGGAGCGGCAAGAACACTAAGAAGCTGTGGATGTTGTTGCTCTGGCTGCTGCCAAAGCCTTTTCTAATGATGCCAGCAATGAAGAGCAGTCTGTAATGTTTCGTGTCACGTCGCTGACACTGAGGCTGGCTTGATAATAATGATGAGGATAACCATCTTCTGCCTGAACAGTGCTCAGACCGTGCTGGCTCACTCAGACTGATGTGCTAATGAGCTGTCATAAGCTTTTCCATGACGTCCGAATTATGCAGGAACTCAAAGGATCAGCAGATCAAGTGCCAGAGCTGAGGAAACCAAGACATTTGTTGATGCATCTATGTACAGCTACACCTATAGACTTGGTTCATGTTATTTGAGGTAGTTCATGGTCCAGTGAGGGACAGAGCAACATTTTTGGAGTGCAGAAACAAACACTGCAACCCACAGATTGTGAAAGGAGAAGTGCTGGCCTAAATAATTACTAATTTGTGATCCAGTCCAAGCCAACATGGCTATTAATAGAGGAGTGTCGGACTGCCTCTGTCTTGAGAAGCCCACTCTGAATTTCAACAAGCTGTCAGCTCCAAGAGGTCAGCAATGCAGCAGATGCTGGGGCACCCCAGCCAGGTGGGATGCCTTCAGAAGGCTCACTGTGTTGCCAGTCAGCCCTGGGTAAACATTTTTTCCAAGCTATGACTGCACAAAACTTTTGAGAGGATGACACCTGAACTCTGCACCTCTCACGCAGAATCCCTCAGCTCTGTATGTTCCACCAGGCACTTATGAAGGGCACACTGAACTCCGAGCATCTTAACATTTTTTGTGTTGCTAGATAAGTAAACAGCAATAGAGCATTTGGGTGATAGGAGGAATAGGTCTTCATGACAAAATGAGCTCCAACAGACAGGAAAAGATGGAGCATGAGTCAGCAGCATCAGTTCCTGGGTTGAAAGATGTGAGTGATATGACAAAGGCTGCTGCCTGCCTATGCACTGAGTTAGATCAGTTTTCCCCTAGTTCTCTAGATCTCTGAATTTGACTAGTTCTGTCCCATTTACCTGTTATCCCCAAAAGGGGAATCATGGTGGCAGCAATGATTGTAACAGCTTTCTCTGTTGGTTCACACACTTTTTGCTCTAAGGCATCTGGCACTACCAGAATTCTGCTGCACTCTTAAATACTCTTAATTTTTAAATGCACAGATTAAAGTGGCCACATCAGTGAACAAACCCAATGGTTCCCCATTCACTTTGACAACCATTAAAAACCTCTCCATGGCTTTGCTTCATTTTCTTATTTCCTTTTTTTGTCAGTTCAGCTCCCTGTTCTCTTTCTCATGTCACACTGACTTCTTCTCTACCCAGAGTTTAGTGGGTGGCATAGTAAAGCCATTCATTTCAAGCAATCTGAAGTTGTTGTGCCTGAATTCAGCCTTTTGAAATCACTCTTTTGCAAATATCAAGAAAAAGCACCTGGATTGCCATTCCTGCTCAGTGGTCTGCTAAGAGAGTAAACACTGAAGAAGGAACACTTTAAGGTACATTAAAGTCTTTGCACAAAAATAAACAGGTATAGTAAATGAATACATTTAGCCTGGAAATGTAAAGTTCTAGATTTTTGGAGAGACAAAATTCTGGAACAGTCCTTAGAGGGAGCAATTTTTCATATGAAGAGGACAATTTATAAATGAGACCATAGGCATTGGGTTTGTAATCACAGGAGAGGTCCCCTTTAGTCCCATGTACATAATATCTGATTCTCCCACTACTTTCTCAAATCTCCTTGAAAATTTCCCTCTTTCTCGAGGCTCAGAATAAATAACCAGACATACACAACTGTATCTTATTTATCTCATATATATTTTAGAGTGTAGTCACTAAAAAATAGAACCATAGTATTTAAATAGATCTGTCTCTACCACTCTTAATTTTTTGTTTCTTTTCTAAGATTTAGACTAGAGACTTTGGGGATAATTATTATTGCTGTTCAGTCAAGAATCTAGTATATCTGGGGCACATAAATTATTAATTTTAAAATGTTCCTTTACAGCCAGCCATATACTGCAATGGCATTTGCAGAATGCTGTTCTCCCAATCTTTGCAACTTTTCTCTCAAAATCCACAGTCAGCAGTTAGGAGAGTTGCTGCTTACACTCATCTTGAAATGCTTTGTAAGTGCTAAGTATGCATGCTAAAATATTATGTATTTTAAGAAATGGTGACAGCAAAGTAAAAAGATTATAGAGGAACTGAAATTTTAACATATGTTTTAACATATATTAGATTTTCTTGATACGGACCAGAAAAAATATGCTTATTGGAAGTGCTGTGAATAGGAACAAAGAAAAGACACGCATGCCTGCTGTGGAACAAAAGCTTATTTGTTCCTATCGAACTGAAGACATTTTTCAAGTGCGCTCACCTATGAAATTATGACTCTAGAAACATGTCAAAGCTGGCCAGACATATGATCTATGGAACAGGGATTTTTGCAAATTGAAAGCTATCTAGAGGCATCTTTAGTTTACGCACCAGTGTTTTTCAAGTTAGAAAAAGGCAGCTCAGAGGACAGAAAATGTCACTAACTTGTGATGACCAGTTCATTCTTTTGTTCTTCTGTTACTTTGGTCTCCTTTTGAACGTGTGCACATTTTTTTGCCACTGTCTCAGTACCCAGTAAGCATAAAATTGTGGCAGAATAAAATGAAATTTCATGGAATTTGTATGTGAGCCAAAACTGTGTACTGGCAGATGTTAAAAAAGTCTAAGGTACTGTTCTTTAGGTAGCAGTTGATCTTAATAGCAAAATAAATAGGCTTAATTTATCTTGATTCTTTCCCCCTTACATTGGTCCTTTTGATGTTCTTAAATCTAAGGTAAGTACTTCAGCTGAAATATTTTATACCTGGTAAAATATTAGAAGAATTGTTTCAAACTCTACATTGTACATGTACCAAAAATAAGAATAGATGCAGAAATTCTTTAGTTCTATCAATACTGTATGATTATAAATGAGTTCTAAAAAAAACCATTAAAAATTACTCTAATGCACTGTGATATTAAACACCAAGCACTGCAATACATACGTTTCTACAAAAAAAATTATTTCAAGAACCAAGTATCTTTCATTTAATTATCACTAATGGATGCAATTAAGCAGGCAGAAAGACATGGAACAATCCACAGTAATGGCCACTGGCAAAGTTCACCTTTCAAACCCACCCGCTAATTATGGAACACGCATTAGAAGCCAGATTTGTAGCAACTGCAGGTATCCCTGTACTGTAAAAAAAACCCCTTTATTCTGCTTTTCTTCACCCCGAAGTGTATTCCCCCTTTTAGTTGTAATGCATTCAGCATAATCCAAGGGCAAAGAGGCATTTCAAACATAGCATGGAGCAGTGTCAGAAACAGTCCCCACTAAAAGAAAAATTGGGTTCTGCCATTCCTAAATACTCTTCCAGAGTCTCTACACAGACTCACAGTCTTATCTGAGAACAGACTGTCTACCTGATTGCACAGACTTCAGGACTCATAGATGCTGAGCCTTCTCAGATCCAAGAACCCAGTTTTTGGCATTCCCATAATATCATCTGCCTTTCTGCTTCCTGGGCTGCTGGAGAGCTCAAGATGTGAGGAAGCCAGACAGGCAAGCTGGCTAGAAACCAGGCAGATTATTGATGGTAAAGCTGAGAGTCTTCTGCCCAAGCCAAATGAATTTCTGCCAAATGTTTTGATTTGAACTTCCCAAGCACCCTCTAATAGGAAATTAGGATTTTAAAAAGCTCTTTTGCTGTCATGTTCTTGCCCTAAACAGAGCATTGAGGGAAATAACATGCCATATCTTTAATGAAAATTGCACCATTCAGAGTAGTTTGTTCTTCATTGTATTTCAAAGTATGTCAAAGCTTGGACACTCAAAACCTTTTTATAAATAAATTATGTTCTGCCTCGTCCATTCAGAGTGAGCCATATGTGTACTGGAAAACTGTGGGTGATGAATTCTTTTTGAAGAAAGTATTCTTCCAAAATACAGATAAGACCTTGTGATGACCTACCTCATGCAGTACTTTATGCAGAAGTAGATCTAGAAGAAAAGAACTCTTTTTTGCTTGCCTCTTGTTTATTAGACTCAAAACTTTCCAAATCATCTGTGCATTATTAGATGCACTGTAAATAGGATTTCTGTATATTCAAAAGTACTGAAAATTCTTATTGGAGCATATGAAATCCAAAGCAAGACTAAAGAAAGCCCCAGAATTACGATTCCTTGTGGCAATTTTCAGTCGCCGTTCAGGAGAGTCTTAGAAGCAAATAGAGATTTTAATGTTGTGAAACAATTCAAGAGCCACTTCCATTGAGGAAATGCTGCTGAGAAGGCTTACATTCTGCTCTATGATCCAATGAAATATTACTATTTGCCTTTATGTTCTTCATTTATAAATCTTAAAAATATTTTAAGTTTCATTTCCATTCTACAAATAAGAAAATGGAGACAATATATTTGTTGTTGCTCCCCTGGAAAAGTAGATCAGAAGCATGACTGGAATCAGAATGCAAACATGCTGAATAGTAGGCTAGTACTTCTTGGAGCACATTAAATGCAGGAGAATAACACAGCACTGAAGTGTAATCCATTAAAACCTTCAAACACTGCTCTTTAGCTTTAAGTCCACGTCTTTCCCTTTACTGAGCTTTGTGACTGTACAACTGAGATTTCTCTCTGGATCATTAAACTGCAGGCTGGAAACTGCAAGTCAGCAGATTCTGTAATTTAAAGTTTCTGAGTGGACAAAAGCTCATTAGATATGTAAAGACAAAGCTGACAGCTAAAGAATATTGGCAAATGAAAGTAAGAAGAGTAAAGATTTTTAAAAAGGGTGAAAGAACTTTACGTAAAAAGATGAAAACCATATTTGGACTTTCTAAGCACTAAGGTGAATTAGGAGTACCTATCCTACTGACATTTTGGTTTAACACTCAGATATCTAAACTGTTACCTCAGATAGAAGCTCCTGAAATAATTGGAAAAGATTAGGAGAAAAGAGTGTTCCTATTTAGTTTCATCTGAAAGGAATCTAGGTCAACTGTTCTCAGACTGCTCTGTGATGTGAACCGGAACTGTTCACACTATGGACTGGGACAATGGGGAGATCTGCTTCAGCACGTACTTCTGACTGGAAGTGAGATGCTAGTGCAGACACACCCTTTCTCTGCCTATTCAGATCAAACAAAATCCTCATTAACGACACTGAAGAAGTGCCCGCTTTGGACCCTTTTAAGGCACCTTGGATTAGTTCTTTGTTCTTCTACCAGTAGCAGAATTATTCACAAAACACAGAGTCAGGGAGGTTGGAAGGAACCTTTGGAAGTTACCTGGTGCAGCCCTGCTGTTCAGAGGGGCCACCTCGAGCTGGTTGCCCAGGACCTTATCCAAATAGTTTTTTTACATCTCCAAGGATGGAGACTCCACAACCTCTCAGGGCAAATTGTGCCAGTGCTCAGCCACCCTCAGAGTAAAACAGTGTTCCCTGATCTTCAGAGGAACCTTTTTGTGTTGCAGTTTGTAGCCTTTGCCTCTGGCCCTGTCACTGAGCACCACCACTTCCTCTATGCCCACTCTCTTCTGATACATATATACAGTAATAGGATCCCCTAAGCCTTTTCTTCTCCAGGATGAACAGTCCCAGGTCCCTCAGCCTGTCTTCATAGAAGAGATGCTCCAGTCCTCTTGTCATCTTTGTGACCCTTTGTTGCACTTGCTCCAGTCTTGTACTGGGGAGCCCAGAACTAGACGCAGTACTCCAAGCAGGGCTCCCCCAGTGATGAATAAAAAGGAAGGAAATCAATGTCTCAGGTTGGTCTTTTGTGTTAAGGGTAAGACATATTATCACTCTTCTGTTCTGACAGGAATATATCTGAAAGTTCCTGTAATGCAAAATTTTCCTTTTTTCTTTGCCTCTTAGGGCAAAATAGAGACAAATTGAAAAATCAATCTTCAATCAGCAGAATGAAACAAATTTCCATCTTGAACACCCAGCTTGGCAGCCTGCGTTAAGTGAAATGACAATTTCCAAGGTGTCTCGGACCTCTAGACTGCCCAGATCCATTTTCTAAAGGTCATCTTAGCAACTTCAATTACAGGGTGATAACTTTGAAGCACAACAAAGAATTTACATGTGTGTCTGTTCTGCACACTGTAGCTAGACCTGGAGATCAGCAAACTAATTACTGTGCAGTGCATACTCCAATCTTGAGTATTTGAACTGCACTCTTTGCATTTTCAGAAAAAAGCCTCCAGACATCACGTTTCTAGAGTGGGATAATGTATTACTATCATACATATGATAGCTAAAGGTTTTTTCTATTATACTTGAAATGTACTGATTTTTCTGAATCTGCTACAAATTCACATTAGTAATAGAGGTCTGAATTTGACCCAATGAAGACAGAATCTATGATTTTCTATATGTTTTAGCAACCATGAATTATTTTTATCTTTTTTATATAATATTAGCTCTATACTTTATGCAAATCGATGCAAAATAAGATAATAAAAATCCTTCTATGCTGTCCTACAGATCTTTTTCAATATACTACACTTCCTAACTCTGAAACTATGTCACTTTTAGACACTGCCTTTTCTGAATAGATACTGCAATCTCCAAAAAATTGTACAGTGTTCTTTTAATTTAAATCAGATTTTAACTCCTGTATTTAGAGGTCAAATGTTAACATATTAGCTTAATTCATTACAATGCCCTGAATATATTGAGCTGAAATATTTCCCAGGTAGTTTGTTTAGATTAAATAGAGGCTTAATGTTCTCATTTTGAACTAATACTCACAAGAGGGATCAGTGATGAAATGAGACTAATATAGCAAATTGCATTGTTCAAATGAATGCAGCAAAGGAAGGTGAAATTAATTTTTTTATTAAATGCTTAGCCTATAATGGAAGCTATTTCTTGTCTTGATTAGTTTAAAATATTTGTGACATTATGCTAATTGGTTTAGCTGAACATATTGTTGAGTTTCAGACTAGACTAAAGTTTGTGAATAAACATTTGGTGCCTACAGGAATAAATGCACTACTTAATGGAGAAGAGACCCAAACGTCTGCTATGTGCCCTTGCTTGCTTGCTAAATTTGTACCAGATGCTGAGGCAAACTCTGGCTTAGGGAAAACTGTCTGGAAGCAAACCAGATGAGAGGATAGAAACACAGGCACGAACTTTTACTAACCTTAACCTTGATAGTGTCATCATAAAGGTTTCTTAATATAAAAAAGCAGTAAACTAACTTGGAAATTACAGGATGGTATGATCTTACATTAATAATTTCATACTTTTTTATGCAACAGGCCCCAGTCTAAAGTGTTAGGAAGTTTCCTTTTCAAACTGGCTTTTCTCCTTCTAAAACCTTAGAGGAAATATTATTTACATTTACAGGATTCACACAGTGGATGATGGAATTTTGATTAAAAAAACTAAATACAAATAAGCATGGTAATGAATTCCAAATGTGTGTATTACATTTTATCTGCATAAGAGTCAGTGGTAAAAAACAATCAGAAAAATCTGTTTAGTATACATTTTCTTAATTGTAAGAATCCATGTGTTTCTTCTTGCTACATTAGTTCTTTATTCTCTGAGAAATCACAGGATATGGACAGTAAAAATGGGGTGGGAGGGAAAGAGCAAGAGATTGCACTTACCTGAAAACTCCTGGATTTGAGAATCTTCTACCTCAAACAACAATTCATCATGGATCTGGGCAATTAACCTGCAAATTTTCAGAGACATGAGATAACACATGCAAAAAAATTCTAACAGTGCTTTCCATTCATGGATAAGTTGAAGTGAAAATAAACATCCAAAGAAAAGTAAAAAACTCATTAATGGACTTAAAAGAATTGCCCCTCTCCTTAATCTGGAAACATAAAGGCCATGGTTGTAAACCCAAATTGTGCTTGCTAGCTTAGAAATGTCCTTCAGGGATTTGAAGACATGACAAGGTATTACTTAAAACCAATATAATTTGCAGAAAAATGCAAGAAATTATGGAGCCAGACTATGTTTTGTTAATATAGCTTGTCTTTTGGATTGGATACAAAGAAGAAATTCTTCCCCATGAGGGTGGTGAGGCACCGGAACTGGTTGCTCAGAAAAGCTGTGGATGCCCCATCCTTGGCAGAGTTCAAGGCCAGGCTGGATGGGGCTCTGAGCAGCTTGGTCTAGTGGAAGTGTCCCTGCCCACGGCAGAGGAGTTGAACAAGATGGTCTTTAAGGTGCCTTCCAACCCAAACCATTCTGTGAGTCCATGATTTAAATTAAATGTCACTTGTAGACTTTTCCTAATACCTTTTCTTAATAATAGCAGTTATTCAAGTAAATAATTCTTTACAAATGGCTGAAACATCAATATGGTTTATGGCTTATAACTTTTCACAGCTTCTTAAGATAGTTTCACGCTGCCTTAAATTACAATGTGACATTGACTAACAGTGTGGTGAGCTCTAATAATAGATCTTAAATTATTAGTCACTTACAACACAGTCAGAAGCAGAGTGAAACAGATTAACATCTTTCTAATAGGAAATTGGGACACAGGACACAAAAAAGAAATAGATGAAAAGACCAGGATCATCTGTAGCAAGAGAATATAGTTACATGAAAAGTTATAATTTCTAATTCAAGTAAATTAATTAAAGCAAGAGTGTCCTCATAACCATTGAGATGACATGTAAAAGGTATAAATCAGAACAGTGAATATTAAAGATGAATAAACAGTGAATCAAAGGAATAAGTGAAAATAATTGTATTGATTAAACCAATGCAATAAAACCAAGATAGACTGGTTATTGTTTGTACAAGAGTAATGTCTCGTGCCTTCAGTCAGGATTAGAGCATCATATATTCTGAATATTTGGTAGAGAAAAGTCCTTTCTTAGAACTAACAACTTCATCATAAATTTAGCAGGATTTAGGAATGAAAGAAAAGGATTTTCAAAACCTGTCAGCATTGTAACAACTGATCACCTCACCTCCATGCTAAAAGTAAAACAGGAGGGGTAAGGTTGGACCAGAATGAAGAGCTACCTTATGTGTGTCTGAAAACCTGTGGAAGTAATGTAAATTAACTCAAATTTTGTCTCTGCACAGCAAAATAGAGTTGATACAATTCTACATGCTCTAGTTCACCCATTGAAAGCAGCCCAGCTCTTTTAGCTTGGCTCTCCACCTGGGCTAAAGAACCCTGTTGCCAGTTAACTCAGGAACTGCACAGAGCTGCAGAGTTACATCTGCCCCATCCCAAACATCTAGTGATTATTTTGAAGTTCAGGACAATGGTCTGTCTGGTAAATACAAAACTAGAAGTTGGCATTGCTGGTTCTCTGTCTACCTCTGCTACTCTCCTAGGCAATGCACGTTCACTTAGAAAACGGGGATAACATTTGTGAGATCTAAGTAATGAGTATTTCTAATACACTTCTATTTTCAAATGAAAGCTATTACAGAAGATTTAATTAATGCTAAACATGATTTGCTAGATTGATGCCAAGAAGTGAAATAGTATACCTTATTTCCTCTGTAATGTTCATCAAACAAGTTAGATATTTTTGATGATGTCTTATCTCTTTTTCTTACACATTTCACAGCAATTTAATGGGTTCTGGTCTTACAGTACAAGGCCACCTGTATTTTTTCAGGCTTGCTTAAGTAATAACACTTGCATGCAATATGCTGTTCCACAGACAGAAGCATTCAATTTGACATCAATAAAGATGAAAGAAAAAAATCAAAGCAATTTGTACATTCAAAATTGACAGCTTTCGCCATTCCCCTGCATGCACTCACCCAGCCACTGCACAGTCTGAGTGAAAGAAGTTTGAAAAAGCCTCTATACTTTTGCTTAATAGCTTAATTGAATCCTCTTCACTTTGAAGGAATATTGCAATAGCAAGCTCCTCTTATCATCTTGTGCTAAAAGGTATGGCCAACTGGATTAGAAACAGCAAACCAGGCAGTGGCTAGTATTTTTTTAATTCTACAGATTATAAGAATGCCTTTGATTTAGAAACTAGTATTTTATTAACTATGTTCTTACCTGTCTGAAAATTAAGGCATCATTTTTGATGAGTACACGTACGATTTCCTCTACTGAGAAATAGGACTTGCATCTGATCATGCCTATGGTGTGGGACTAGAAATAGTGCTACAGCCTGACCCTTCAAATGCAGAAATATTTGTGTGACTGCCAGTCTGAACATGGCTTTTGACACCAGTTTAGTGTGCCCAGCACACAATAGCCATCTTAAACTATTATGCAGCACTATAGAATTTTAAAAAGAAAATATTTTTCATTCTCTTCAACACTGCATTGATCATTCTTCCAGTTTCCTATAAAGCAACACAGAGATTAAACTCAGGCATCAATGGATTCACCCAGTTTTCACTACTACATCACAATCATATTAATGAATTATAGATGCCAAAACTAATTCAACTGTTCTCAAAAGATATTTTCATGGTATTGTATTTATGAAGTCATATTGTTAGAGCATACTTTTCCCTTGTACCAGGCCTGCTGCCTAATAAAAGAACTAATGAGGATTCTGTTTGTTACTGTAAATCAATATATTCCAGGTCTGGACTCCTCTGTTCTAAAGAACAGAACTGCAGTGTTTTCCATGACTACTTCAAACACCTAGAAAGAAGTACACTATTGAACTGAACTCAACAAAACAGCTGTTACCTTATTAGTGAGCAAGTGTATTTTTCTTTATCATTAAAGGAAACATCTTTCTGTCTAAAATGCAAACGAGCACTGTGCCATGACATGCTGCAGGCTCTAGTATGGGCATTTTCACTACAAGTGGTGAGTGTAGGAGAGGAGAGAAAAAAGACAAAATTGTCATAGTCTTTATCAGAAGGAGGTTTTTAACGTGATGTGCCGTGTTTCGGGATGTTAGAATGTGCCAAGAGATGCTTAAACTAATTAAATTCATGCTTCTTCTACAGACAAGGGACTAAGGCTGGTTCTGACCTAGATGTTCTGAGCTCACACTTGGAAAACCCCAGCTCGGTGCATTGACTTTGTGGGGGTGCCACCTCCCAAAACAGCTACATACATTTTGGACACCTGGAGTTAGACAAAGAATTACCCTCTACATTTTTGTGATACATTTTTACATCACCAAGGAAATTTTTACTGCTGTTAACAACACATCCAAAGCATAAAATGGTTTAGCTTTCCAGACTGGTCTGTAGGAAGATAATAAAAAATATAAAACTCCAACAGTTTAGTGGTGGACTTGGCAGTGCCAGGTTAACAATTGGACTCAAAGGCCTTAGAGGTATTTTGCAACCTAAATGATTCTATGATTATATATTACATTGAGCTGTCTGTTTTAAGAGTTTGAATAGAAATAAATTAGATAAGGTTTAAAACTGGGCAACCAGAAAAACTTTAAATAAGAGGGTTTGATCATCATGCATAACATAGCATTGCATAACATAGCATAACATAGCTGGACTCAATCATCTTAAAGGTCTTTTCCAACCTAATTGATACTATAATTCTGCAAGGAACCAAGGACACCTTACTCTGACCATGGACCAGGCTGAGAGCCCAGACTAAAGCTTAAGATGGTTCCTGTCGGATACCTCTACATTTTCAGAAAAAAAGTGGTGCAGCACCAGGTCATAGGTTGTCTGATTCTGAACTAAAGCACTCCAGTGTAAAATGTCCACGACAAATGACTCATTTTATTTCTAACTTGAAGACATGCTGAGAATTAAATCACATCTGAGCAAGAGATTTCCTAAAGCAAAAGGATTCTCTTTGGAGAAGGAGTGAAGATGAATTATTTGAAATACATCACAACTTAATGGTTTGAGTAAAAATTCTAATGAAAAAAATCCCATATAATGCATCTCAAGAACATACAACAATGTTAGCAGTTAAGTAGTTAAGTTTTTACATAAGAACAATAAAAATGAAAACATAACAAAGTTACTGGAAGTACACTGCTTTAAATAGGGCATTGATGATCACTCAATAGAACAATAAACATTTTAAAATATTTTTTAAAATTTTTTTCTAAAATATTTTTAAAGTATTTGTCATTTTCTACTCCCACAAGGTTTTCATCTTTTTTTAAAAATCACTATGTCTCTGATCACTGAAATTAAGATCATACAACAGTTTCAGATTTTATCGCCCACATATTAATATCCTTGTCTCTTATTCTATGTTATTCTCCTTTTTTGATATAATCAAATCAATCAATAAAATAATAATCCAACTAGTAATATCACATTTTTTGTTTTGAATTTGAAACAATAAATGCTTAGTGGGAGATGTCCAAATTGCACATACGGGAGTACACAGTTAAAAGCTTTGTAAAAAAAAGACAAGCTTAAAAAAATCCCCAAAAGCATAAAAGCTGTTAAGTGGTTAGGAAAAAAAAAAAAAGGTATTTTGAAATCAGACAAATGGGGGAATATGAAAAAAAAACCAAAAAACAACAAATCCAAGCCACCTAAACCAAAACACAAATGGAAATATGTTTCATGTTTTTAAATGAAAAAAATAATTTAATGATTTGCAAAATTGTGAATTAACATTGACAATAAATTAATATTTAGTAAAATTAAATATTGACTTAAAAGGCACGTAATGAAACACTTTGCCAGAAAAAGCCAGAATGGCTGCTCATGAAACAAACACTTGCATGGATTTCAAGAACATTTAGAAATGATGACATACAATGATTTTGTGCAAAGACTTAAATCTTATGTTTCAGAACTGAGACTCATCCCCACAAGCAGAGGAAGAGGAAAATCTGCAGACAGACAGGCTACCCTACTACTACAAATCTTACACCTCCCTCCTGAAGCATCTGCTACTGGCCACACACAGTGAAAATGGACCAGATGGAAGTTGGATCCAATTCCTCTTAGAAATATCTACGTTCCCTACACTGAAACACTATTCTTTTACTTTCTGATACTACTAATAATAGCTGTTATTTAATTGTGCCACAGTTTCCCCACAGAAGTACACAGATTCCAGTGGACAGAATGCCCATTGCCATGTAAGTAAGGCACAAGATTATTATGATTTCGTAATATCCTGTAGTATTTTTCCCTTTTTTTTTTCATTTTTTGAAGCTTGACCCATCAGGATTCCTAATGCGGTAGTATAAAACCACCTCAAGATACATCCTGCCTGCACAGATAGATATTCCTTGCTATAACTTTAAGCTACCCCTTTGTGGTTTTGTGATAAAAACAAAGATATTTCAACATTTTAACCATAAAAATTCAGCTAGCTTGTGAAATGGGTTTTCTCAGCAGCTACATCATGAAGAGCAGGAAACTGAACAGATGGCTAATTAAAGATAATAGAATTTTTGCATGTATCCAAAATGTTTGAAAACATACCAATCTAAAAGGTGACCTCCAAAAGGGTTTTATAAATGAATATATTTATTTGCATCAAACATCTTACATAAAGGAACAGTGAAAAACCTGCAACATCATGCATGTGCTTTTTGGCTGTGATATTTCAACATATTAAATATACTTAGTTCTTTTTATAAGGAATAAATTACTCTGACTTGCTCTGGCTCACTAAGCATGAAGTGTTCAGGTAACAGCTCACCATCTTGTGGATATATGCAAAATACTGCTTTGGTTGCTTGAGGAAAGTTACAGCTTGCCTAGAAATTCAATGTTATTTGGCTACTTTGGGAGGCAAAGAGCTACAGATTGGACAACAGCTATGGAGCGTGCAATATGACCTGGGAAGTTTCCTTCTGCTACAGAAACAAAAGCCTTTCTCTGTGAGACAACAATCTGATTCTCCTCTGAAGCAGAATCCAAAATTTATCTTTTCCATATGGTTTGATTTCTCCAGTATTAGGCTAAGGATAAAAGTTGACCATCTTGCTAGAGTTAATCCATTAACTGGATGGGAATTCTGGGCATATACTGTGTGGGAATTGTGGGCAGAATACCAGAGCAAAAAGCATTTATTTGAAAATCCTGGCTAACTGCTAGAGAAGAAGCATGAGTAAAAACAGTTCTTTAACTTATGAAGAAACAAGATAAAGGGACATAAGATTTATGCCCAGAACTAAAGAAAATCAACACATATAGCAGCAGCACTAAGCATTTTACTTGATGTATTTGTTTAAAACTACGATGTAATCAAGAGGCTGGGTTCATTAGTATGTCCTCTTGTATGAATCTGAGAGATTATAAGCAGTCTATTAAGCAACAATCATTGAATCCCTACACACCTTATAAAAATGCCTCTAGATTCTTGTGTTGTACCAAAACTGAAGCCACTTCCAAGAAATGAATCATTTCTGATTTATCAGGCGACTTGTATCTGAAAAAAATCCAGGTCACATAACACAATGCCTGTTCCTGGGACAATAAGAACTGTTTCTAACTAATTTAGCTATCTGTAGAAGTGAGATGCATTTACAACTCACCAGCAGAGAAAATCAGTAGGTTGATTAGAGTGTTTATTCCTTCAGGAAGACATACAAAACTCCAACAGCCACTGCTATTGAAAAGCAGCTGGGACCAAGAAAATAAATCTTTTGCTTTCATTAGCTGGTGCCTTCTCCTTTTCAGTTCACTCATTTTTATTTGGCCTGTGGCTGAACCTGTCTCTTTAACTAGGGTCCATACATGCTGTGAAGAAAAGCTGTGTGTTTGTGGCACAGTGCTGAAGGAACAATAAATTGGTGCAAAAGCAGAATTGGTGGATTCACACCAAATTACTCAATAGTTCTATAGACTTGTTAAAATTAATGTGCATGTAGTTGAGATATTATAATTTTTAATTACTTTCTGAGAAGTCCATGTAGTACCAGGTAGACTGAGTAACACCAGTGCTTCTTCAGCTTACAAAATGATCATATGTACAAGAATTGTTATAGGCAGCAATTCTTCCACAATGCACCAGCATCCTTCTTTTTCACCATGTTTCCACGCGACTGACATTGCAGTGATGTTTTAAACACTGAAAAGAACTACAACTGTCCATCTGAGCTCACTGAGTACCTTTGCACTCTCATCAATTTCATAAATCTATCTTTTAGCTGCTACTGTATGTCTTGATCTCACTTCAGAAGTTTCTCTGCTATCATCTGCCTGCAGGGAACATCGTGTGGAGGTTCTGTGGATTGCATCAGACAGGTAAAAGCTGGCACTTAAATAATGTATGTCAGCAGCACATTTTCAGTGAGCAACTTGGCCAGCAGCAGCAGAACAACATCTTAAGAAATATCTAGGTAATACAGAAGAAGTCTGAAAAATTTTGATTAATTGTCAGCGCCACAAAAAATGAAGTGATATTAACACTGATACCAGTAGCCAATCCACACTAATATTAGATCTGTATCATATGTATTTAATGCTACTTTTCCTGATTTCTGTAAAATGACTTCCAAGTAACTGATTGACTTACTGTAAACTGCATAAGCTGCTAGGATGGTATTTGAGTTAAAAGATGAAGAAACACAAAGGGAAAAATTAGACTGTTAGTTGACAGAATTGATCTGTCACAGGGGAATATACTGTTTCATCAAGAACGCCTCTCTGATGAAGCATCATGAAAATGGAACCTGATTACCTTTCCTGACTTCCTAATACAGTATTATATGTGCAAACAATAACTGAAAATCTACTGACTGCTAGTCACACAAAAATGAAGCTTCACACTATTGGGTCAGAGCTTGCTCACAGCTGAACAGCCTCCAGTGCAGGAACAATGAATGCAGTGTTGTGAGTGAAGACTGCAAACATACCTGCAAACTAACACCAAAAACCGTACGATCTTATTTAGAATTATTTTTTCTTTATTTCCAAGTTAAGGAAGACAAAATGTTGAGCGTTAGCCAAAACTTAGCTATGCTTAATAGGATACTGTCTCCTAGTGTAAATGCTCATAATCACTTCTAAAGCATGTAAAAATGATATTTCTCTTTGATATGCTATTCAAAGTGAAAACCCTGTTTCCAAAATTAGAAATTCTAATAGGGAAATAAAGATACTTACAAGGGGATGAAGATAGAAGAAAAGATAGTAGTGTGCTATCTTTGGAATGAATATGATCTGATGGGGTGATAATAGGAGATTGATTATATTTCTCATTTTGGAAGAGCTACTATGCATTCCCACTGTTACAAGAGCACCAATTATGTGCATGCTTCCTTTCAACAGTATTTTTCAGAGAGCTTTATAAAGGATGTTGGGATCATTATCCTGACCTGACTGATAAGAAAATCAAGAAATAGACCACTGAAATAACTACTAACTGAAAGTCACCTGGCAGAAAAGCAGAAACACAATATTTCAAGTTTCAGTCCCATATTCTTTTGGCAAGATCCCTCTGATGCTTTAAAATGCCACTGTCCAACCAGGTGACTGTTCACAGAATTTACAAAAGCATTGGTTGTGCTTTTCTGACAAGCCTGGCCTGTAAGAACCTACTAAATATTACAGCAAGGAGCCATTATTGACTATTAAAACATTCTCCTCTAGCAAAGCCATCCAGTTGTTAATAGCTGGCAGAAGTTCAAAATTCTTGTTTAAAACAGTCTATCCTTTTGAAATGCTCTTGCAGTGTTGGTTTTTCCCAGCTGTGACATTTATGATAGGAACTAGCAGGATAGGCAGTGATACTTTTCTGTTATCTGGTGTAACCATTCCCCTATGCTTTCAAAACAAAAGGAATTTCAACACATACAGCTCCAATGGCTCCTGATGTCTGTTACCTCCTTAGCCATTTGGTGACATTACTTCTTTGAAACAAATAGTTTTGAGAAAGAACAACCCAAGTAAAATTTTCTGTTGAGAGAAAAAAATGTTCATGAGTTTTATCAGTCATTACATCAGTAGCAAAAAATTTTGGCTTTCTCAGAATTACAACAAACAGCCAGTTACTGAACCTAAACATCTGTGTGCCAGGCAGGAACTCCAGAAAGAGGTATGATTTTTGCCCTCTCACCACCTCCACTTGCCCCCTCCACTAAAGGCTGTTTGCTGCTCCTCTACCACTCATCTAACTCAGTTATCCCGCTACTGCTGCAAAAATTTTCATCCATGCCACAGCTGACAGATTCTGGGCTCTTCATTCAGCTCAGGTAGCAAAAAGAATTACAATCAGTGCAGACAATCTACCTGGAAGTGTACAATGCAATATGGGATAGTGCATCATCCAACATTTAATACACAAAATGTGTATCATTGTCTGAATGCAGGCAGGATCTCCACCAAAGAACCTTTTCAGATTTGTACTAATGGGCCGCTTACATTTTTTTTGATGGTCCAATAGTATTTTGTTTAAAAAGTTGCCAGAACATTTAAGAGTCACTCAGAAGTTGTTTTATTTTTAGCATAGGAATTAGTTGAGCTTTGAATTGAACAAATGGAATTTATATTTGTAATTAGAAATTATATTTTCAAACACTGATCAAATAAGACAACACTGCTATGTGTAAATGATACACACACAAACACACACAGATTATTTATAGGGTCAGGTATCACCCATAATTGCCAAGTATATTTGGAAAGCCAAACCCTATTTCTTTGTACTGAGCTAAACACCCATAGGAGTCCTTTATGCATGATTGCTACAGATCAGTTGTTATGACCCTTTCTAGATGACAGCAGAAACACTGATGTTCTGCACTATTTCCTATCTCTGATTTTGTCTGAACTTCTACTGCACCAATTCATGTTCTACTGGATTGTTTGCTACAGCATTACCAAAGATGAGAAACCAGTTATTTGGGGTCTTTTCTACATGTTTGCCTTCAAAGTCTCTTTCTATTGCAGCAAATAATAATGCTCACTGGCTGTCTGGACCAACATCTCCACAGGAAAAGCAGACTTCATTATTTCGGCTAGTGGCATAAAACTCTTTGAGGACATTCTGTGATCTCCCACCCAACTCTGAGCAGTCACAACAGAAGAGAATCACGATGACTGAGCTTTTATTTAAAGAAAAGCCATCTATACAAGAATAAAAAATGTTCATTTATTTTCCTTGAGCACTGGTTTCCTGATTCCTGTTTTTTTCCCAGCCCATTGAATGTTCAATTCCCACTGTACAATACACTCAAAATACAGGAAGGATATGATCAGTGGGCTTGATTTCAAAGGTGCAGAACTACCACTGAATTAGATCTGACCAAGTTAAAATGACCCCAGGGTGCTTCAGTGCCTTGGGATGCATTTACAGTTCTAATCATTCAAGCACAAAGACATAACTTCAAATGTATAAAACCATTCCACGTGTCCTTGCTTGTTAAAAGATTCAGACGTACACACGGTTTTTCTAGACCTGCTTAAAATGCCAGAAACATATTCATTTCAACTAATTTTGTTTAAAAATGAAACAGTTTTGCAGTCATTCATTACTAACCTGGCTGTTAAAGTTGGAGAAATGACAACAGAGGCAAAAATCTTCACCATAGCCATTTTACAAAGATCAGCTGCAGAGCCTACGAAAGAAAGTGATCTGTTTTTAATTTAAAGCATGCAAAAGGAAAATTTTCTTCTTGGAACTATGGCATAGGAACAAAAAAATCTGAAGATTCTGAATTATAAGAATNGGGCACTTTGCGTGGTTTTATTAAATAAATAGTTTTTTCTTCACTTCCATCTAAGAAATTCTGTTGTGGGTGGGGGAGGGGGTGTCACAGCCCTTCGCTCTCAGAGGAGAGAGAGTTTTATCATTAATCCAGGACAAAGAATTTTCAAAACTAGCAGATTTAATTAGTGTAATATGTGATACAGATTATAAGGTTAATAAATAGCAGAGGAAATAATCATATGTTAATTAAAACTAGAAAATAACAATATGAAATTGTGTGTTAATTAAAGGTGAATTTTTCCATCATGACTATAGGTTGAAAAATTGCTTTCTATAAAAAAAAGTATGAAATTATCTAACCCTCAGCTTTAATTAAAAATTACCTATTAATCAATTAAAATTTAATGTCGCAAAAGGTCAGAACATGGTTTCAGTGCTGCATTTCAATTTGGAGCCTTAATTTTGCACTTTTTCATATTTCCGTGTGTATGTAATGCATATTCATTATATTACAGTGTTAAGAGCAGTGGTGCATAAAACAGTGTCATGGTACAGAATAGATGACACATTTCTGGTGATCAAGAGGCAGGATGACTCTCCAGGCCTGCAGTTTGGTGAAAGGCTTTGTTCTGAACCAAACATTTTACACAAAAGATTTATCAGATATAATACAGAAACAAGTAAAGATTGGGAGCCATAATCCTCCCTGTCCCATCAGATATCCTAAATGTCCTTGTTCAGACATGAGCAACCCTTTTTGCAACCCTGTAACTCAATGAATTCTGAATTGTTTCTTCCAAATGATTCAGCTTTCAGAATAGGGGCAAAGAACAGCCATGTAGCCAAATGACAAGGGTACCCTGCTGAGAGGTAATCAGAGAATCACAGATTATCTCCAGTTGGAAGGGACACATAAAGATCATCAAATCCAACTCCCTGCTCTTTGCAGAACTCTTAATCTGAACCATATGACTTAGAGCATTGTCCAAGCATTCCTTGAACTCTGTCAGGCTTGGGGCTATGACCATTTCCTTAGGGAGCCCGTTCCAGTGCCCAAATACGCTCTGGATGAAAAACCTTTTCCTAATATCCAACCTAAACCTCCCCTGACACAGCTTCATGCTATTCCCTCAGGTCCTACAGCTGGGGAAAAGTAGAGCTAAATTATAACTGAAGAATAATATGCTGTACATTGGTGAAAACTATTGAACTGGGAAATATTCAAAAAGAGAAAAACCAATATGAAAGACGTAGGAGAAACCCAGTTGTAGTAAGTCAAAGCTGCAATTCTACGTTCCTCTCAATATTGTCATGCACCTAAAGTCTTCTGCTATTGGTTGCTGCAACAATAATCAAAATGTAAACTACTTGAATAGTTTTTACTTAAATAGTTTAAATAGTTTTACTTAAATTAGACTATTAGATATAACTGTAAAACACATTAAATGCAGTTTAGTATGCTAAATGTGATAAAAGGTTTTATCATAATTTAGAAAGTTTCTAGAGTCTTGAAATATTATCTCATTGCTGAAATCTTAAAATTAAAATATCATTGTAGTCCAGAATGAAATTTTTTATAAAATTTGGGGATACTGAATATTTTAGAGCTTTTAGTCCTTGCTTCACCACACCTTCTAGTATTACATTTTCAATAACAATTGCATTATTTTTCATCACATTTGTCCTCTAGCATTATTCGAACTGACAGTGAAATCTGGCAATCTTATTACTGTAGGTACATAGAAGTGTTTCATAGACAGTCCTGTGATAGCCTTGCTCCTGCTCTTAGGACAGATGGACATTGCAAGTGCTGTTCAGAGGGCTGTGTCTCTTTATTGATGCTACACTGTGTGCTCTGAAGGACTCACAGAAAGAGATTTAGAATTAGATTTCTAGATCTGTAGGCATCCTTGCAGAGACAGTACTCAAGAAATGTCAAACACGACAGAAATACTTTAGCCATTTTAAAAATGAAACGTTAAAATGAATAATGTTTGGAGAGGCAAGTGATATTTTCAAAAGGAAAATTCAAATCACTTTATAAGGAACACACTCTCAAGCTTTCATGTCTAGAAAGCACTTTTTCCTGGCCTGTAAATCGTACACTCCCAGTATAATTTAAGGAAGAGTTATGATCCTGTCAGCATCATACAACTAAAAAAATAATTCTTCTAAGGGACAGCTTGGTTGGGGGGATCTCAGTCTTGGGCTGACAGCTCAGGTTTTTTTCCTTTGGGTAGCTAAATTCTGTACACACCTGAACCCCAAGTGACTTAAACAGGGTATGTTAATGCATCAGATTAACTAAGATGTGAGCACCTAATGTTGACTTCTGCATTTCCAATCTATATGTTAAATATTTTTCTGTGGAAAAAACCACCTTTTTTCTTGCTCTCCACAAAATTAAGTTTGAAAGTTTCTGCAAAGAATGAGCTGGATTTCAAAATAAATAATAACAATGCACAATTATTGTAACATTCTATATTTCTTAAAGTAAAGCTATCTGGCAAATTAAAAGCTAGAATCTGTAAGAAGCCTAATCACAGAAGCCCTTCCGGAGTAACTAATTATAAAACCTAGAAAGGAAAGTGTTTAAAGAAACAATGCAACTGAAGAACTGAATTCTAGATATTATCTCTAAACATAGTTTGTAAAAATACCTACATCTAACTATCACAGAGCACTACAGTGTATTAGAACACTTACACTGTTGTTGTTATTAATATTATCATTATATTATTCTGTTTACTGGCAATTTCCAAGGCAGATAGAACATATAATTTTAACTTCTTTTTCACAGTAAAACTCACGCCTACTCTAGCAGACTACTAGAATATTCATTCTTCTGAGATTATCCGAGTTGTTACCCACTAAAGCCTAGCAGAGGTAGAGACAGGTGGGTAGAAAGGAAGGTAGGGAGGCAGTTCCTTACCTTGAACAACAAAGTTGACAGCTTGTCTCTCTGCTTGAGTGCGTAGCTTGTAATCCTGTGCATTGATATTGGCCAGCGGCCTTTTGCGTCCCATTATGGAAACCACATAGCCTTGTAGGATTTAAATAAAAATTAATACTGTGTGATATCGAGTGATTAAAATTAAATTTCAAAAATTCTTTTTGAAGATAATACATATATTTGCAATTATGTGCCTGAGTCAATTTCATATTTTGTCCTCTGAAAACAGTCCGAGTTTACTTAAAACTTAAATGCTAACTGTATTTTTGGTTTAAGAATTATTTAATTCAGAGAATTGGTACGTGTTATACAAAAAAAAAAAAATTTGTTCTTTAAAGCTGTTAAATTTTCATTAGGAATGTCTACTGATAAACCAGCAAACTGTCTCTGTGGGAGATGAAACTAAAAATACCTAGCAGAATTAGCTATCTATTAGCAGCCATAATTAGAGTTTTCCACACAATGAATAGTTTACTTGGGAATAGTAAAGAAAAATCAATTTGTAGAGTAATTAGATCAGTAATGAATATTTCCCAAAAATATAAAATAGCTTTTTGGGGGAGGAAAAAAGTTGGCTTTTTTTCCATTTTCTTTATGTAGTATTTCTGTGCTTCTTTCACAGCCAAACTTCCTTAACTCTAGCGCGGTGGGAATTTTTTAGTTTAAAAGAAACATAAAAACACAGTAAATCTTTATGTTAGGCCTAATGACGTATTTTGCTAAAAAACCACTATTTTGGAGGGCAAGTGAGAGGAGTTGAGAGAGGAAAAGTGATGTGAGGATCCTCTTGTCAAAATAACACCCGCAAAATTTAGCTTATCTTCAAAAATAAACTTCTATTCTTATTTTAAGGAAAATGAAAAATCATCCATGTTAAAAATACATCTTGAAAAAGTCTTTCTTTATACTTCAGATCACCTTGACTATCCATTAATTGTTCTTAGAAACCATGGAAGTTCAGACTGACACAGTTTCATCTCCTCTGCTATGCAAACACAGGTGTGAGAAGACCTCTTCAGACGAAAAGTTATCACCTTATTATGGACAGCACATACCAAGACTCATGTGCAGAGGATGAATTAATACAGCTTTCTGTAAATTAGTGTATTTCCAGGAGTGCTGATACCAAAAGTACAGTTTTGAAACAAGGAACTGAAGCATCTGGAAGTTAGGATATTCTTTGGCAAATCAGTCTTCCCAATTTAACTAACATTTTCCATGAAAAATAGTATTTAAAGATGGAATTCTTGAAACATTGTATTCTTAGGTAAAATTAGAATTGCTGTAAGAGCCTTATTCTTGTGAGGTGTGACTCCCCAGGAGAATCACCCCCACAAAACTCATAACTGAGCAATATCCCCAAACAAACACCATCATTCATTCAACAGTGGCAGAGTAGGTCAATGATTAATCTCGAAATACATGCCTGAATGAGGCCTTAATGTATTATTTTTAACATGCCAATAATTTCATCAAAGAACAACAGCAATATAATAATATATACACTAACAAATATCTTCCTCATAAAATAATTATTTATATGCTTCTTGTGTCTACATGGAGTATCAGACATTCATAACACCTAAATAATATTAGTCAGGTGGGTGCTGCTCACCTTTGACCTGCAGATAAATAAAGAAAAATTACCTTACAATGAGCTCAATAGGCTGGAATGTTTTTGTTGGAAAGTTAGGATCTGATGTGGATTAACAAGAAAAATATTAAATAATACTGATCTGCTGCAGATTTCTAGAGCTTGTACAACCTGAACAGATTGCTCTTCTACCATTAATGGTTAAAGGTACTTGATAGACAGGAGTGCAAGGAGGGGTGAGAAGTAATTAGACAAGCGTGCTCCGACTTTAGAACATTAGCCATGACATTCTTGTCTACTGAAATCAGTAACCAGATTCTATAACAGAAATCTGTTTATTGAAACTCATTCACTTTTAAGATAAGAATGCTAAGTTATTTTAAATAGGTCATAAATATATAATAAATGTGCAATATTTTACTAGGTATGTTACATTGGGCTTAATTACAGCTAAAAATGGATGTCCAGTAACTTCCCTTTTCCTGAACAATATTAATGAATGAAGGAATGCAACTGTGTGACACAATGAAAGTTCATATTTCCAGTAGATTTTTAGGTCCTACAAAGTATAAAAATGAATACTACCCATTTTCATAACTAAAATTCAATTATATGTTTCTGTCATGACACTCACCCATACAGTGATCAGTAATATTATATCGCAAATTTACTATTTGTTTCTAAAAAACGCCTTAGAACTGCATGCTCCATTAAGAAACAAAAGAACTCAATTTTGACAGTTCTGCTAATTAGCTTTTAAAAGACAATATTTCAAGCAGCTATGTTTTCTCTCCTCAAATTACTGCACTCCTAGGATTCACTAAATATAAATGAATATGTAGACTAACAACAAATTTGATGTAAGAAGAGTTTGCAGCTGCTGGCTCCAGAAGCACTCTGCACACATCTGTCATCACAGCTACCACATGAACTTCAAGAACATAAATTCTGATTGATGCAAAGGAAAAATAAGTTTTAAAAAGACTGGCTGTGTAAATTGACTAAACTTCCACGGTCCAGCAGCCATGTACCCAATTTATTAAGTAGAAGATTCCTTGGGCGTTTTTGTGTTGGAGCACATTACACATCAAAATGATGCAGTGTAACTTGACATTAAGTGGGGTTCACTCTGAGAACAGATGTCTTATTCTGTTAGTATCTTTCTGAGAAAAAGCAGACAGACTTAGCCAGCTCCTTTTAGGGATAAAAAAGAAAAAAAAAACCAAACCTGATTCACCAGGAAAGGATATTTCATCTTTTTTTGTTGTCCAGTAACTATCTGAATTTGGGTCAAGCTGAATCTTTGTCTTCACTACAGTCACAGAGGGCTGATCACTAAACACAATAGGGTCACAGACTTTGGATTACCTTTATTTCGGCACTGTTCAATGGTTTTCTTTGTAAATTCATGCACTTTCTTGTATTTTTGCATAAAACTCTCTATAAATTGACCGGCTTGAACAGGAGTAATTCCCAAACAGTCAGCAAGACGTTCTTTACCTGGTGGTAACAGAAATTATCTCTATTATGCAATAAAGCAAAACAGAAAACCACTATATACAATAGCACTGTTACATGCACAATTAGTGGAATCAGTTAACTTTACTAACTTCTGAGAAAGAGGATGGATCTGATACACTAAAATCATATTGCAACAAAATAAATGTTTAACTCTGAGCTTGAATGTTTTACTGAAGTTACTGGATTAAGTATATAATTAATAAGAGGTATACAAGAAGTATGCAATTATTAAGAAATTCCTAGTTATAATTCATACCTATAATGTAGTTGAAATCTCTTGTTCACAGAGTAATGCTGTTGCTTTAAGTATCATTTTATTAGTTCAGTGTTGCAATCTCCAAACTTTGAAGAGCAGATAAAAATTTGAAATTAATTTTAAACCAACATAAATATAAGTGTCTATAAATGAAGATCTAAAAAAGGATGGAGATGTTTATGGTTGAGTTTAGCTAGAAGCCAAACTCAGTTTAGCTAAATTCAGTTTAGCCTGAATTTAAGAAAGGATGTTTGGAGTCTGAATCCCACAGATTTCAGTCTTAGGCTCCTCCATGTCAGTTGAAATTAGGGTCCAAATTTTGAGATAAAAGGGCTGGAAAAAGAAAAAAAAAATGGAAAAAGAAAAATCAGAAGAAGTGTTTCAACAGAGAGAAAAAGGAATCACAGCTTTTGGATGGCATATAGGCACACAATATACATTATGTTGGATCCAAGAGCATTTAGAAGAAAAGGTGGAAAAAAACTGAAGATATTCCAGACTGTGAAAATATAAACTAAGAGCTACAGTTTAAACCCACTTATAGAACAAATAGTTCCAGTAAAAATAAAACATACAGCAACATTAGTCATATGAAGTTTGAAAGACAGATATATTTATGTCAGCTGCACAGCAACCCAGAACCAGCACTGTGTCTGCAAAGAACATAAGCTGAGAGGCAACATCTCAAGGCACCAAAGGCACAGAATAGTCATTGTCACGGTAAGACTGTCAAGAAAAATTATTTAGCACTTTTAAAAGAGAGAGGATTTCAGCCACCTAAATGCCATCACTGTCAGGCTGATGTGCATTTCAGAACAATTCTTGTAGCATTTTGTTCTCAGTCACGCCAGGATCTGCACTGAGCTGCAGGAACACCAGTCTGGACAAAGTGCTAGAGGAAGAAATTCATGCAGACATCCAGGATGACATTTGCTGAGCTATTACAGCTCTGTACTTGTTTTCTTTTTTACAATTAATTTATTTGGGTTTTCTTCCTGGGTCAGCAAATGACAAACCTATCTGCTACAGCATGCATTGCTAACAGCTAGGAGACTACTGT